>JAFBJT010106868.1:31070-41661 GCA_016785325.1 Chascanopsetta lugubris | reverse complement strand
CAATTTTTATAGAATTCTCTCCTTGAAAATTGGGCTCGCATTTGTGTGTTCAGCCTGTAGACAGTTTGCTTGGCCGAGCACTGGAAATGTAAGGGAAACATTAGTTTGGCCAGTGTCATATTGATTTTATTATGTTTCAATTTTCAACTCACACAAAAATGAAAGTGCAAAAACTAGTTTGTGGTTTTTAAATTGGATTCTTTTGTGAGCTATTTCTTGGTGAGGAGTAGTCTGACGGTCTGTGGTGGTGACACGACAACCTAAAAGACACAAATCATATATCAAATACACATATTATGTAGACATGATATACTATTGATCCTTAACTATAGTGTAAACACATGTCGGAGATGGCGGCAGCCATGTTGGACTGTTGCCAGATTCTGCAGAGCTGTGTTTGTGATACGCGGCCTTGGAATCAAGGTCCAGCTGACCTTAACAATCCTGTCAATCATGACGCTCCCCTGATGATGTCATAAATGTCAATAAAGCACCTAAACAATCAGAAAGTATATATGAGAAAATGTATTTAACATTCAACTTTTTCAAGGTTATTTTTTTTTTTGGTTTGGTAAATGTCCTTTCCCGCTAACATGGATGAGGCAGGCTTAATGACGCACACTGCAGCCAGCCAGCAGGTGGCGACCAAGATAGTTTGGCCTCCGAAGTTAGCATTTATTGTTGTTGTTGTTTTTTTTTATGCCAACTAATACCAATGTTCTGTCTCTCCATTGTCAAGGTAATCAACATCATCAACGCAGCGCAGGAGAGCAGCCCCATGCCTGTGGCCGAAGCCTTGGACCGAGTCCTGGAGATCCTGAGGACCACTGAGCTCTACTCCCCCCAGTTGGGCACCAAGGATGAAGACCCCCACACCAATGACCTGGTGGGCGGGCTGATGACGGTAAGCGGGCGGGAGGATCCTTGGACCGGGTCTGAAACACCCAAACGGCTTCCTGAATAGACTCCCACGCGATAAGACACATCAGAGGGCTTCGCAGAGTGATAACACGCGCGGGTGAATAAAGTAAACGAAGTCGCTGTAACACAACCGGACATTTATTTTGAAAGACGGCCACAGAGAGTGAGAGCGACAGAGAGGGATTAACAGACAGCCACGGTGAAGCACAGAAGTAGAAAGAGTGCCAAGTTGGCAGTCTTGGCAACAACCCCAAAGGAAGTGTTAGATTGTCCTTTGTGCTCCTGTAGGCTGGAGAGGAAAGCCCACCCCACCCTCTCTCGCTCTCTCTCTCTCTCTCTCTCTCTCTCTCTCTCTCTCTCTCTCCCTCTCTCGCTCTCTCTCTCTCTCTCTCTCTCTCTTCTCTCTCTCGCCCCCCCCCCTCCCTCGCTCTGCACACAGTCACACTCGTATGAACCTCTTCCTCTCAGCTCTGCAGGCCTGGAAACATCCTGTTCTTTGGATCAGATGAATAAGCATGGCCTTACTTATACACCGAGGACACACAGAGGCTGAGAGGTGTCACATGTGCTCGTAGCGTCAACGGCTGGAAGAAATAGAATCAGGCGCAAAAAAAAAAAAAAAAAATAAACGGGCTTTGATCACTGCTCGTGTGCGATCGCGTCGGTTTAAATGTGGCATTTGTGTCGCGCTGTCGTGGCTCAGGGTGAGCGGGACCAGGTCTGAACTCACGGGACCCAGTCCCACGTTAGCAGAGGAGTCATCTTTCTGGGGGAGAAAGTCTTAAAATAGCCGGTGTGTACAGAGGCAGCGCCACCATGAGACAATGCCGGGGTCAAAGATGAGCCAGTCTCCTCTTCCTTTTTCACTCGTGAAGTAAACATTTCACTCAGCGACACACACCCGTGAACTGCTAACGCCCAAAATGCTATATGCGGCAGGATGATAAAGGCCTGGCGTTAGCATTTCACTTAGCTGACAAGTGGCTAATGTGTAGCTTGAATGAAACGAGGGTTTCAATGTGCCCAATGTTTTATTTTTGTTTTGTTTTGTTTTATAATACTCTCATAACTGCTTTTATGCTAATGGTGACATAAGCTAGTCGTACAGAAACATGCTCACATCTTACAAAAGCTAGCTATGTGCTAGCGTACTCCTAGCATGAATAAAGTTGCTATATGCTAACATGCTCACAGCTTACAAAAGGTATTTAGATGCTAATACACACACACGCACAGCGACAAATATATTTAGATTTAGTGGACCTCCATTTGTAGGTCCCGTCTACAGAGGCGGCCATGTTGCACCGCCATGTTGCGCTGTGGCCCAGACATTGGACAAAATACACATTAACTTTTGAAAGGACCGGCGAGGTGTGGTGTTTTCAGCCGCAACATGCAACGTCACCTCTAGACGGCACCAAATCTTCCTTGCTGAACCCTTAATGAACCGCAGTCTGTTTTTATACTTGTTTCCTCTGTCCCTCACTCTTTCTTTTCCTCCGTCGTGTTCACAGGATGGTTTACGCAGACTGTCAGGAAACGAATACATATTTTCCACCAAACGTAAGTTTACAGAAAACAGTAACAACGATATAAAGTGCTGTTTCTTTCATGTGAAGGCCTCCCTTCATGCCTCCTCCTCCGCTCACAGAGCCCCACCACATCCCCAGTCACCTGATAACCCCTCTGTCGCTGAACGACATACCGCCTCGCATCGCCCAGACCATGGAGAACGAGGACTCGTGGGACTTTGACATCTTCAACTTGGAGGCCGCCACCATGAAGCGGTGAGGCAGCGACACAGCTACAGGCGACCGCAGGGGGACCGTGTCTAATTTTATTTGGTGTGGAAGGAGAGCTTGGTATGAGGGTTTATATTAAACTACCGTGCCGGATCCTCCCGCAGGCCTTTGACCTACTTGGGCCTGCAGATCTTCTCCCGGTTTGGGGTCTGTGAATTCCTAAACTGCCCCGAGGCGACTCTGCGCTCCTGGCTACAAGTGATTGAGGCTAACTACCACTCCACCAACTCCTACCACAACTCCAGTCACGCTGCTGACGTCCTGCACGCAACGGCCTATTTCCTCTGCAAGGAGCGGGTCAAGGTAAAGAAAAAGAAAAACACCGACGGAAGGTCAAGGGGTGGTTTTCAAAAATGGACGCCAGACCTACTCAGCCACAGTGTGCATTAACTGACAGACAGTAAAATTACTTTGGAGCAACTATGGTCCCAACAACATATTGTGGGTCACTTTCATCTTAAGTAATAATGATCTGCCACACCTTAATTTATTGTCAGTATTGTTAAATTGAAAGTTCAGTGTGTAAGATTTCTTTTTTAGTTTTCTACCATCTGTGGCAGAGACTGAGCATGTTTGAGTTGGTCATTTTGTGGAATCACATGAGTGGAAATATACATGCATTTTTATACTTTTGTTTAATTGGCAAATCTTCCCTACCTCTTTGGTTTTGGCTTCAAATAACAACAATGTATATCATTTTGAATTGTGTATCTATTCCATATTCTCTGGTCAGTCTTGTCCAGCCTGAGTCGCCGTGAGCCGCGAAACTTGTGGTTTTTACCAACTGTGTCAGTGGCTCAGCGAGAGGTCGAGGGCGCGCACCGGCTAAGCTGATTAGTGAACTGTCTATTTCTGATCTCAGTCAAGGGATCTTTCATTGGCTTAGCCAGCGAGCTGTGTAGTTACATCACCCAAGGTTAATGGATCCCTGGAACTGTGCGGACAGGAGACGGCTGCAAATTAATTTAAGGATTATTCATTATCTTTCTATCTGGAATTTGTGGGTTTTAATTGAGTTACTCGACATTTTGTTTTTCTATTTTCAGATGTTTACTGTAGATGAGGAGATTTCCAGCAAACAATCAATAATTGTATTTTTCTGCCGATAGAAATGAAAAGTATCTTATGTTCTCCACGTCGTCTGCCCCTGCAGCAAAGTTTGGATCCCATCGATGAGGTGGCCGCCTTGATCGCCGCCACCGTGCACGACGTGGACCACCCGGGCCGCACCAACAGCTTCCTGTGCAACGCGGGCAGCGAGCTGGCCATCCTCTACAACGACACCGCCGTGCTGGAGAGCCACCACGCAGCACTGGCCTTCCAGATCACCACCAGAGACGACAAGTGCAACATCTTCAAGAACATCGAACGGTGAGAGATCCGTCTGTTTTACGCTTCTTCTTCTTCTTCTTCTTCTTCTTCTTCCTCTTCCTCTTCCTCTTCCTCTTCTTCTTCTTCTTCTTCTTCTTCTTCTTCTTCCTCTTATTATTATTATTATTATTATTATTTTATTATTATTGTAACAACAAGAGCATGTTTTTCACAGTGCCTTTGTTGACGCCAAAGGACGATTCGCAACTTACTTAAAGAAACACATTCATAATTGAAAGTAAACAGTGTTAAAGTCAGATTATAAATTGTTAAGTACGTTTGAACCTTATCAGTTAATGGACTAATCATTGCAGCTTGTCAGTGAACTTCCTGTAATAAATAGTTTATTATACAGACACATGGAGTCGCTTTGAGACAAATCTGCTTATGTACCAATAAAAGGGCGTGTGCGTGTGCGTGCGTGTGTGTGCGCGTGCGTGTGCGTGTGCGTGTGTGTGTGTGTGTGTATGTGTATGTGTATGTGTGTGTTGACAGTGGCAGGGTAGTAATGTGATTTGAGTCCCAAAGCAGAATAGCTCACATGTGCTGGTCCCCTCAGAGGGGGAAGGTGAACAAAGCTTCCATTCATCGCCACTGTCATGGCAGTCAGAGGAGAGAAGCTGTTCACACGGGTTTCTGTGCTATTTACCACACTGTCATCTCTCTCTCTCTCTCTCTCTCTCTCTCTCTCTCTCTCTCTCTCTCTCCCTCTCTTTCTCTCATCTAACGTCTATCAATCTCTCTCCCTCTCGACAGGACTGAATATCGAACACTACGACAGGCCATCATCGACATGGTGCTGGCGACGGAGATGACGAAACATTTCGAACACGTCAACAAATTTGTCAACAGCATCAACAAGCCGCTGGCTGCTCTGGAGGAGAACGGGGTGAGATTAGCAGTAAAGTCAAATGTTTGAATATTTCATGGCCTTTTCTAATTTTAGCGCTTAAAAAAAAAAGAAAAGAAAAGTGGAATCAGTCTGTTGTGTCAGAGCAGGAAGGACACGCAGGAGCCCCCAGGCTTCATATAAACACAACTATTGTAAACTCACTGCGTCACATGCTGCCGAAGACTCGCACTTACTCCGACAGAGACACAAGCAACAATAGCGCCGGAGCTGTGGGGATGGGGATGGTTGGTGCAGGGGACTGGTGGCTTGTTGTTGCCAGGGCACAGATATCTCTGCAGGGAAAGAATTTTACAACCTGGTAACATCTTTCTCATCTCTGTGAGGAATTCTCAACACAGACATTTAAAAGGGCTCCTGACTTTTAAAGGCAGCAATGATACAAACAAATGATCCGAATGCTGATTCTTCCCCCCCGAAATTTGTAGAATGAATAAGACCACTGCCTAAACACACTGTCACACTATGCTTGTGTTTGTTGTAAGGTTGAATATAATGAATCGTCAAAGCAGAAATAAGTTCTAATAGTGTTACAAGGGTTATTATTTTAAGCGTGTGAAATCTGTAGTACACATACAAATTGAGTATAATTTCAAGTATCTAATATAATCATGACCACAAGTTTCTGTTTAATGTGAGAGACGTATAGAAAATGAAATGTAAACAGAAGCTTTGTGGGTATATGTACTTTGTATTTAGTATAGATATATGTGAGTATGTGTGTATGTATATATACACGTATATACATACATCTATCAATATGTGCTATATGTATACTTGCATATATGTGTGTGTATATATATATATATATATATATATATATATATTAGTTATACAAGCACACGGGTGTACGATTTCGATTGTAACGTTGTGTCATTCAGAAAAGTATATACAGTATGCACCATCATAGATTATAGATAGTGTGTTGGATTTAGTGACATCTAGTGGTGACCAAAACATAATCTTAAACGATGCGATAAACTTTATTTCCCCTTTTTCTCCTTTAGGGAAACAGCGATGAGGAGTCGGTCAAGGCCGTCCTGACGTCCCCTGAAAACCGCATCCTTGTCAAGCGGATGCTGATCAAGTGTGCGGACATCTCCAACCCCTGCAGGCCTCAGGAGCTGTGTATAGAATGGGCCGGACGCATCTCAGAGGAGTATTTTGCACAGGTAACCTGTTCAAGACGCTGAGAGTGACTTCGCCTCGTATCCGTCCGTCCATTGCGATGATGGAGTGTGTTTCTTCCTCTCTGTTACAGACGGACGAGGAGAAGAGACAAGGTCTGCCGGTGGTTATGCCTGTGTTTGACAGAAACACCTGTAGCATCCCGAAGTCCCAGATTTCCTTCATAGACTACTTCATTACGGACATGTTTGATGCGTGGGACGGTGAGACTCCACAGCAGTGATGCTTCTGTTTCATCTATTTCTGTCCAGAGTGTTTCAAAAGATTTCAAAGGTTTTCTCCTTCCGTCCAAACTCCTTTTTAGTTCAGGGGCCACGTGCAGGCAAATTGCACCTGAAATGGGCGGGGCCAGTCAAATCATAGCATAACGACGCTACGTCAACCTCTCGCATCAAACCAGAGACAGACACACGCACTCTATGCATCCTCTTCTTCTTTCTAACGCACCACCTCCAAGCGGTTCCCCCCTAGTGTCCCGGCATAGTAAGTGCAGGTCAATGAACCAACATCACAACACCTTTTCTTGGATTTTTGACACTTTGCAAAATCCTCACACGGCCCGATCGGACCCTCTGGCGGCCCGGTTCCAGGACCCGGCCGCGGGCCGTATGTTTGACAGATAGACATGAGCATTTGGTGCAAACCTTATCTTTACCATAAATAAACTTTCACCGACTGGATCAAAACGCCACACTGGCAAGACGGCGAGTCAGTGGAGCTTCTCCTGATTCAAGGTAAAGTAGTGATTATGAGGCAGGTTACCACGGCAACGTCGTTCCTGAGCCACGGTTCCGAGGTTGTTTCAGTGGGTTCACTTGAGTTCAAAGATGATTCCATTTTGTGTTGTAGAGGCTTTAACAGACGATCAGATGTAGATTAGAAGTGGTCCTCCTCATGTTGAGCTTCGACCTTCTTCCATCTTCTCCGCAGCTTTCGCAGACCTCCCCAATCTGATGCAGTACTTGGACAACAACTTCAAGTACTGGAAAGGGCTGGACGAGAGGAAGCTGCACAGCCTACGACCGCCTCCAGAGTAGGTGCTGCAGTGTTCGGGACCCTGGGACGCTAAGGTCCGGGGGGGGGGGGCGCCCGGGTCCCCCCCCGGGGGGGGGGGGGGGGGGGGGGCAGGGCGTGTCTCCCTCTCTCCCCCCCACCGCTGCCAGCCCAGCCGGTCAAATTGGGGGGTTCCACGTCTTCACTCTCCTGCTTCTGTAGCACGCCAAGCGCCCAATACCTCCGTCGACGCAGAAGAACCGCAGATGGACTTCCTGACTGGCGGTCGCGGCGCTAAATGTCGCCGGCTTCGCGGCTACTGTCAGATGAGAACTGTGACAAACGGACACACACAGCCTCCTTTTGAACTTCTTGTGCCTCTCAGGCATTTGCAGTGTAGCTGGTCAAGAGATGAGACTGAGAGAGGGCCCTCAGGGGCCCCCCGGCAAAGCATCCGTCCCCCTAATCACCACGTGGGCTCCCCCTGTTCGCCTCTGAAGTTGCTGTTGATGAAAAAAAACTGCTTGTTTACTGAAGGAGAGGGGAGATGGAGGCGTGGTCAGGATGCGGTGTCCGACCTTCACCAGGCCACAGTCTGATCTCCATCCTTGCGCTCGCAGCAAGGCAGAACTGCTCCTTCTGCCCCTGGTGGCCACACCATGAAAGAACACTCCGCTGCTTTGTTTTTGGGCAATATTTTCATGTGTCCTTCAGAAACGCATCTAAGTTGACATGTAGCTGTCATCACGGACATGTGCGTGTGTGTGTGTCTGTGTGTGTATGTGTGTGTGTGTGTGTGTGTGTGTGTCGGGGAGGGTGTTGCTTTCTGTCTGGGTCAGGGAGTGGATCTTTACTTTTGGCCACTGTTGAGAAAGGAAAACCTCAACATCATGATCATAGGTAACTAATTACAGATGATTTGTTCAATTTTTTTCATAGATGTTCCATATTTTCTATAATGAAATTCATGGATGAAATTAGCTGGCAAATAAATAAATAAACAAACAAATGAGTATGTGAGAAGATTATGAAAGAACAAAACCCGAATTGAAAAAAAGAGAAAGAAAAGCCAAAGCTGACAAAAACAACTATAACTCTTGAAAACAAAAAAAATGACACAATTATTACTCATATGAAGCATTACCATATTAAACATTTTTATTTTCTTATCAAAAGTACAGAACCAGTTTGAATGAACACTTTTGTATTGCACTGTAAACATTATTAGAAATGTATACGTCTCAGTGATTTGTCCAGGGATGGGATGTTGCATCGGAGAATAAGCTGTAACTGTTGATCATCAGGAGTCTCTGGTTGTGTGTGTGCGCGTGTGTATGTGCCTGTGAGCGAGAGTGTGTGTGTGTGTGTGTGTGTGTGTGTGTGTGGGGGAGAGTTGTACGTAGGTGTGTGGGTGCATTCATTGTTGCAACAGTCCCTTATTCTTGGTTTAATGCTGTAAACCGCTTTGACATTTGACAACAGCAGAAATATGTGAAACACATTTTGGACTTGAAAATTTTGTCTCCCAGAAATTTTTGTATCTGGTTTATCCTACTGAAAAGACTGCCTTATTTTATACAATATTTATACAGTACATCCCACTGTGCAACTGCAACGGACATCTGGAGTTTTTATTATAACATAGTCAGAAGGTTATGTTCAAGTAAATCTCAATATTTTTATATAGACAATGAATTTTACACTGGATTTGCAGCAAAATGAGATCAGCCGTTCTAGCTATCTGAGTACCTGTGAATGGGACGGCCACACAGAGCACGTACGTATACAGAGAACTGAACGCTCACGAAGGATGTGGATCGCAGAATTGTCTATCACTGTCTTGAAGCAGTCTCCTGGAGGCCGAGCTTGCATTGATTTTTTGATCAAACACCATTCTACTTTGGCCACTCGTCCAACGCCCTTATATGCACAGACCCAGGGAACAGCTTTTTGTTGGAAGTTGGTTTCAGATTAGGATACTAATATATGTTAAAGATTGTCGCTTATTAAGACTATTTCCTCGTTAAACAGTATATAAATGCCATAACAGCTAAGAAAAACGATGGTTGATGAGCTGTGTTGACCATGATCCTTGTTTCTCTCTTATGACAGACTTGTACACTCGATCAGGGGATTTCTTTCTTCCTTCTGATTCACATCTTGGTCTGAAGGCACGGAAAAAAATTTAGAAACTATTCAATGAAAAATAAAATAATGTCAATTATACGTTTGCTGACTATTTCCTGCAATGTCCCACCTGTTGTGTCTTGCTTCTCGGTCACTTTCCTCTGTATGCTAACACTATACAAGAGTAGTATGGTTTTAAATGGGGTATTTTGTAGTTAAGACGTCAAACTTGCAGTTCACAGGGTGGCCACTTGAGGCTTACGAGTCAGTCCCCATAGACTCCCATGTTCAAATGACAACTTTAGAGGTCGTGTTTAAAGCCTGGTACAAACTACTACAATTGGTCACATTTCTCCTCGTGACAACTGTACAGAATTTTCTTTCTTTTTTTATTCTTCCGAGGTTTGAAATTGTGTATAATTAAGGGGCGTGGCCTCTTGAGTGACACCCGGGCCGACCTGTGGATGCTGCGACAGCACCGTGGGCCCACCCCCAGCTCTACCGGTGCTCCGCCTCTTTGCCCCTTTTTGGATGAACCAGAAAGTGGGAGGAGTTAGGCATCGGCAAGATGATGATGAGTGACCTGAATATACTGCATTTCTAAAGTTTTTATGCGGACGGGATAAAGGCATTTCGGGGGGGCGGGGTCGCAGTCAGATTTCCCCTGACCCTTATGGACATTCATTGTGGCTCCTTTAAAGTGTTAATTTAAACACACTGCCACTGACGACCCTTTGTCTTCAGACATGTCAAGCTGCTCTCCAAACTGTAACAGTCTTTAAAGGGATATTCTGTGGTTATTCATTTTGCATCACTGGGTCCACATCTTCAAAAACCGTCTAGACAATTTGAAACTTTCCAAGCCGACGGATGATTTCATCATAATAGCGGAGTGATAAGAGCGTGACAAATCGGGGAAGGATATGGCGTGACAGATAAGGCCCGTTCAGGAAGCTTACGTGGCCGTGCACGTCATAATTTCCAAGGCTGTGGCCGACATCACTCACCACTTGTTATATAGCTCACTATAGACTGTGTTCAGCACTTTGTAGAGCTGTGTGGATGCTGAGTAAGAACTATTACAGCCTATTAACTGCATTCAACAATGTTCACTTACCCATATATATATATATATATATATATATATATGATGGCCGCCACCACGTAAGAGAACCCACTACTGGAATATATATCAAAGTACACTGTACATATATACATAACGGATTGTACTTATGCTTAAAGATGAAAGGAGAATAGAACGGGCTTTGACGTGACTCAA
>JAFBJT010106868.1:19413-30267 GCA_016785325.1 Chascanopsetta lugubris | reverse complement strand
GTTGAAGTTGCATGTTTCAGCTTCACTTCTAGCACGCAAGAGAATCTTTAGTCAGCCATTACTGCAGTCCCACATTCATGAATTGCATTATAATAACTGTATAGTGTGTCAACCTTGATAGTGTTTAATTCAGGACTGTAATTGTGTGTTTCCCAGGTGCCTCAACAGCCGATGGGATCAACCCGCCCAACCTAAACAGACCGTAGATGTGAGGCAGCAGAAGAGCAGCGAAAATGCAGCCCACCATGTTTCGTTATCGGGAGTCGTCGGCCCTGCGAGTTCTAACAACACTACAGTTCCTCACCCCCAACAGTCTGGAGACAACCCGTCTCTTCAGGGCGGAGTTGAAATGGCTGCAGCTATGGCGGCTAAAATAAATGCCATGTTGATGGCAAAAGGAAAGCTCTTGACGCCTCCTCCGTTACTTGCAAAGGTGCAGATGGTTTAAAAACACGTTAAAATCAGTATGGTCTGTCTTGTTATGCTGTTGTTGGAGTCCTTACAGTCTACCTTTTCATTACACATACACTTTAGACCCCCCCAACTGTGCCTGTGTCAGCCACCACGGAAGAGATGGTTGTTACAGAAGTCGACATAAACGATGTACCGCTAAATTGCCGGGACCTTCTTACTAAAGGCAAAACCCAGGAGGAGGTAAGACCATCAGACAGTGGAAGTGTTGTATGTTAAAAACATATTAGTTCAACGGATTACATAACAAGAAAATGTGTATTTAATCAGTTGAAAAGTCTGTTTTCCTAAAAGGGGTTCTGTCGACTTATTTCCAGATCCGGCTGTGTAGTGGAGCAGTCGTCTCAACAAAAGGTCACTACATGAGTGATACTGAAAAAGGGAATGTAGGAGGGTACGTTTACCACATTTCCTCAAAGTGCAATGTCCAGGTGACATAGTAATAAGTGTCGAAGTTCTGTGTTCTCGCTGACCTTTCTGCTTTGCTCTTTTAGACAAAGACCCTTGTATTTGCACGTCCAAGCAAAAACCCAAGACCAGGTTAATAGTGAGTAACAGTTGTTTTTTATTTGACCTGTGAAATATACAGCCATCGTTGACATTTAATGTAATTCTCATTTCATAAACATGCCAATGTCTCTATCTGAAATCCACCTTAACGTTTCTGAATCACAGAGGCTGTGATGAGGATAAAGGAAATCATCACTGAGGACTTGTTGAGAGCATCGAAAGCAGCAGGAAGTCAACAGGTGCCTGTCATGCCTCCGCTCACTCTCTATCCTCAGCCTCCTCGGCCTGTCATCCCCACTCCAGCGCCCCGGACGCCAAATTCCAACTCTGGGTCGGGTCAAGGTCACCGGCCTGCAGCTCCGTATTCTGGGGTAAGCCGACATGGCAGCCATGTTTAAGTCCAAGCCCACACAAACAGCAGGAACATGTGAGGCAAGGGCAATTTGATTTGTGTTATGTTACGATGTATTCGCTTTCAACATGAAATCACCTGTCAAATTGACATACAGAATAAAGTGTGGTGCATTAGGCAACTCAGGTGTGAAGAATTTACAGATGGAGGTTAAGAAAGTGAGGCGAGTGAAGACTATTTTGCCATCACTGATACCCACCTCCCATATTAAGCAGCAGTGAGAACATCTGTGGTCTACAGGGGGAGGCCATGGATTACCGCATCTGCTCACAAATCTGTTTTCACAACACTTGGGCTTTATTTTCAGAGCTCGACAATTGACTGCAGCATGCCAAGTCTGTTATTCAATCACATTCTTTTCTTATCCTCAGAGTTTTGTGCACACAAAGATCTTTGTGGGTCTGGACCAGGCGTTGCCTTCATTCAATGTGAAAGAGAAAGTGGAGGGTCCGAGCGGATCTTATCTGGGTCACATCCAGACAGAGACGGGGGCTCGAGTCTTCCTCAGGGGGAAAGGTTCTGGCTACATTGAACAAGCATCAAAGCGAGAGTCTTTTGAACCTCTATATGTTTACATCAGGTATTTCAATCTTATATCCTCAACTTATAGAAAATGTTGTAATGCTATATTTAACTTTGTTTTGAATTGCCCTGGTGGCTTTTTGTGGTCTTTCTAGTTCTCTCTTGAATGTCTCATTTTGTTAAACTTGTTGTTTTATAGTCACCCAAATTCAACTGGATTGGAGTCGGCAAAGAAACTCACTGAAAGTCTGCTGGAAACTGTAAGTAAAAAAAAAATCTCATCTTGAAATTGTATAGTTCTTGGAATTGAACCAAACTGTAATGGGAGGTATAAGAAAGTGAAGTTATGAAAGCATATAGCTCTCACTGATACCCACCTCCAAAAGTAAATGGGGTAGTGTGAACCACTTGATCTCCAGAGAAAGGTTTCCAGTGCTCTGCGTCTGCCCACATTGCCACCACTGAAAGTCAGATCTCTTTTGATCATTGTGCTGGTAGTTTTCCATTTTTTTTCTTCTCCATTTGATTTCCCTCAGGCGAGAGCCGAACATGGCCGGATGGTGTCGATGTACACGGCGACAGGGTCAACACAACGTGAGTATTCCTTTACACCCTGTATCTGAACACGCTGATTCGAACAGACTGCCCACATTCCACATTCTAACTGACTGCATTCTCCCTGTGACATTTAATCCTTTTGACATCTGTAGTGACTCAGCAATAGTTTGCAATATTAGGTCACATAATTCAGAACACCCTGTTCATGGACCATGTGATATTTGCTATTAACTCCACATTCTGTACTTTCATTTCAGCATACCCAGCTCATGGATATCCCGCTAATAGCAATTACTCTAGCCAGGGGTCCTGGTATAACTACCCAGCAAATGGGTATGCTGGTGGCTATCCAGCGTATCCAGGAGACCGTGGTTATTGGAGTAATGCAAATGCTCCACCAAGTCAATCTAACATGTCGACAAACCCTCCATCTTCTCAGGCAATGGTTCAGTATCCAGTGTGTCCTAGGAAGCCACACCCCTATCTCGTCCAGGTAACTGCTTCGAGCTGCCACTCTGGCTGAGCCGAGCACCGGCTCAAATCTGTGCACACAGTTAAAGGTTTCAACCTCATTGTTATCGCAGCAGTCCACGTTGTGTACATCAGTGTGTATTTGTTTGTTGCCTTTCATCTTCTCTAGGATCCCGGCAGTAGTGAGACTGTGGAACCTGACGGATCTGTAAACAGCGCCCCTGGCTCTGGAAGTCCCAAACGTCAATTCCAGGAGGCAGCTGAGGAGGAGCAGGTAAGATGAAGATGATCACCCACCAGTCAGATGTGCCCCCCCCCCCGTTTGTGGTGCCCCCCCCCCCCCCCCCCCGCCGCCTTGAGATGTATGAATTTATTCATGGTTTACAAAGGAAATCAATTCCCTGAATTGTGGCTAATACAATATGAAAATAGCTTCTTCCCTTCTTGGAATTTTGCAACAAGTTAAAATCTATTTCAGTGTTTAACTAAACCACAAAATGAATATATCGTTTGTAAAGATTGATTTCAGTTTGTCACACATTTAGAGTCTTTTTCCACTGGCTGATTTTAGACGAATCGAATCACAAGTTACATAAATGTTCTAGGACCATTAATTGACTCACCCTAATTCAAATCTTACTCAAATGAAGCCAAGCTGTGTTTCTTCTTGCCCAAACTCTTGGATTTCCGCTGTGTCACTCCAAAGTCTGTAAATAGGCCCAATGCTGATCACTTGGAAATTCCCCAGCATTTGACCCCTGAAGCCATTTGGTCTCTCAGAGGTTTTAAATACAATTAAACTAAATTGGTCTTTTTAAAATGAGTCTGATTTTGCTCTCTGCTTAAGTTTAGCCTTTGGTACTTGTTCGTATATCAAAAGTCTCATTTGATCTTTCTATTTTTAAGTTATAAATGAAATACTAAACGCTAGATCATGTTTCAAAAGGTCATAGTAGAAATCCATGTATGTTTCCATCACTCCAGATTGAGTCCTATACATTCACTTTAGGCGCAGGTCCTCTCTATGGACGCGGCCATGTTTGCGCTACCATGTTTCACGCAGGCTGAAAGCTCAGAATGTTCTTGTCCCGATAGAACTGAAACAGACGAGTGGCAGATGTATGATCCGTGTAAAAGTATTTTTAAGATTCATGGCCTCAATCTCTTATGAGGGATTTTCAGTAAAGAGAAACAGATTTTTAAAGAAAAGGGAACGGTTGGTTCAAACGCGTTCGTTCTTATGTTTTATTGCGTCCGCACGTGTAAGAGGACACCGACTGCTGTCTGAACAAGCGTGTCACGCAGAGAACACATGGGAATGTGTTTTTGATAATGGTTTAATGAAAAGAAGAGGAGGGTGCAGATTGTGCAGCCTCTTCCAAACACAGGACTTCAGATTATGAAAGACAAACGAGGTAGAAGAGCAAAAGTTGAGGCAACTCTGAAAATCTTTCACTTTGCTAAAGGTTATGTTTTCCATCTCCTCCAGCCGAGCAGCTGCTCTCCAGAGGCTCCTGCTCATCAGGAGCCTGCGCTTCCTGCCTCCAGTGTCGGTGAGGAAAAAGCCGTAGAAAGGTCTGTTAATAGATCTCATTTCCTTTGTATATTATTCTTCGTGAATCTTGTGCGGTGCCAGACACTGACATTCCTCTCTCTTCAGGATTCTGATGCCTCCGCCCCCTCCGCTCTTTGTGGCTCCCGCCCCTGTCGCACGCAAAAGGCCGAGAGAGACGGACGACCCAGCCGTTCTGCCCGGCAACACCGCGCCACCGGGTATGCCTTTCTCCACTCTCCGATCACTCCGGGCATTTTTGTCAGTGGCCGTTGTTCTTGTTGCATGAAGTGGCATCTCCGCCCATGGAGGAATGGGGGAGGAGTGGGAGACCTGTGTGAATCCCTCCGCTGGTGGAACCTTCTAACATGGTCCTCCTGTATATGTTTCTTGTCTTTCCCTTGTTTTCTCTCTCAACATGTGTCCCCCGGACCTGCCTGTTATGGATGTGTGCTGTGCTGCCGTTTCATTTGATATCTTCTCCCCCGTGGCTGTGGATCAAACGAACTCAAAAACCACCGCTAACACGGGGCTCCTCAATGGGTTTTTCCTTTTTTGTTCTGTTCTATCGCTTTGTCTCTCCCCTCCCCTCTCTCTATGGCTCCCTGTGTCTCCCAACCTCTTCTCTCTCTTTCTCTGTCTCGCTCTCTCTCTGTCTGTCTCTCTCTCTCTCCATTTTGATTGTGTCTCAACAGGTGTTCAAGAGGACGTGAGCACGAAGAAGTCCAAAGTAGCTGAAGATGCGTCTGGGCTCGTGCCCTATGGAGGAGACTCCTCCGATGAAGAGGAGGAGAGGACTCACAGCAGTAAGACAGATAACTCATAACCCTTGTCCTGCCCCCCCCCCCCCCCCCCCCCCCCCCCCACACCCACCCCCACTGACCAGGATACTCGCAGACTCAAACACCAGTCACCTTATCTCAGCAGTTCTCAGATAACGGGGGAAAATCCACCTTAGTGTTATCTCACGCTGTTTGAAGATGACTCCAGTGTTTTGCTTTGAGTCGGTAAAAACACAAGGTGCATTGACATTTTTAGCAGATGGTGGAGTCCACCGTTTTGTTTCTTAAACACATTTTTTATCTTATTCAATCGGCAAAAGCTGAGATGATTTGATCACTGACGGACGATCCAAACGGCTCCAGTGGAAGTGATAGCCCTCTGTCAATATTCTCTCATTCATAACTGTAGCTGCGGCCATTTTGGTTCATGTCGGATGTGTTGACCACCCTCTCTCACATATGTTTTTCCAAACATGGAAACACATGAAAATCCCGCCTCTACCATGTGTTTTAATGTGTCCAGTTATTGTCTCTGTTACAAACATTCACAAGACGGTAGCTGGATAGGAAGAGACCCAGCTTGTATATTCGATTTTTTTTTCACTTTGCGCAGCAGAGTCGGCGAGATTTTCAGAATGAAAGAAGATTTAATGTTTCCTTTTTTATTTTTATTTTAAATTAATCAACAGTAACTTTCTGCACAGATCTAAATAGAAAATCTGTGAACTTTCAGTGAAAAGTTATAACAACTATCACCAGCCTCTGATGTTTTACCGGGTTCTCAAAGTTTCTTTTTCCTTCCCTGTCCTGGTTTTAGTTTTCTTTTCTGCATGTCTGGCTTTTTTCGTGCTGGTTGTAAGCAAAGGTAGCTCTTTTAAAAAAAACAAAGTCCCCGTACAGGACATAACGTAGCAAATGTAAATATAGAATCTTCCCAAATGCACCAGGTATAGTGAGCTTATTAGCAGCCACATGAGTTAAAATGCAGCGCATTTAAAACCACGTGGCTCAGGACGTTTCAGGATACTGTTTAAAAATTGTTTTTTTGCCTCACATGAAGCACAACATCAGAAGTCACTTTAAACAGTGATGAAGTCATCAAGGTGGTTTTTTCCATTTTCAAAAAATAGCATTTTTTTCTCTTAAAACTCCTTTATTTTTGTTTTCCCAATGCATCTTTTTTGGTTTATCAAAGACGAGCCCCTATTTTCTTATTTTCAATTCCAACACTTGGTCTGCTGCAGATACTGAGGATATAAGTACATATTGTAAAATTCAATGAAACTTTTTCTTATCTTGGAAAATGGTGTATGCCTGTTCCCATGGAATATTATAATAAAAAAACTGAAAACCTCTAATTTGGGATCACACGCGTATTCTTCCGTGAGAAGAGAAATGTTTTAATGCGTTTATGTTTGTATTTAAAAAAAAAACAAAAAAAAACCTCAATGTTACTCCTGCTTTGGAAATACTCTGTAAAACCCCTGGTATTAGATGAAGGTGTACTCCGGAGCCTCGATGCTGTTGTGCACAGTGAGCGCTCCCGGGTTGTCGAGACTAAAACAAGGGTGGAGGTAGTGGTGGAAGTGACAGTAGAAGGTGTGAAGGTGTTGTTCCAGATCCACGTTGTAGAAGGACAGGGTTTCCTTCTCGTAGTCCAGAGCCACTCCGATCCTCACTGGGTTCACTGTGATCCTCAGGTCAGGACTCCAGCCATTGTGAAGAAACTCGTATTTGTGCCTAAAGGGGAAAAAATGATGTCATTTTTATTTTTTTAGTTGTGACTAGTAGCAGTAGTAGATTTCCTAACTCCCTCGCGATGCTTATATGACAGTAGAGGAAATTCTGAATTGATTAACGATGCCTAAAAGTACGTGTAAACATGCGAGTCCGACCTCTTACTACATCAATTTATTAAATTCAACCAAACGTACAAGGAGTAGTCAATCACTATGATAATCACTCCTGCGTGTAATCCAACCAAAAAAAGGTTGATGACACCTGTCGCATTCTCTACAGTTACACGGTGATGTCGTCTCTAGGTGTAGTCGGCCAATCGTCTCTTCAGAGAGTAAAATGTTCTGTATGTGTGGAATGCGCCGAGCTGTAAAGTTGCCTAACTCACCCGAAACCAACTTGTTTGGTCTGTGATGTAATGGGGTCAAGTGGAGAAAGGCCTAAAGGTAACACTCTGACAAACAACATGTCATGCTACCTTTTCGTAATGGAGTCGTATCTAGGTCAATAAATTGATTTCTCCCCCCGCGTGTCTCTTGAGACACGAAATCCAGCAGTCCCATTGAAATGGTTTAGTCCCATTGAAATGGTTTAGTCCGGCTAAAACTGTTGCAACAATCGGCTGCGTGTAAACAGCATCTTAAAGACATTGCGACGTGTGTTAAAGGTATTCAGTCAGAGTCACAGGGAGAACTGAAGTACCCAATGTCGACCTTCTTCATGGTTTGCGCTCCTACATGCAGCATGTGTTAATTAATTTGTCCTGCTTTATTCTGCAGCGCGTTGTCATGGCAACACTTAAAATAACAGACTCTCGACTCGGGGCATCTCCAATCGGTTTAGTTTTGCATGCGTTTGTTTTTTTTATATCGAGAGAAGGAACTAATGTCTTCCAGCTAAAAATAAAGTCTTGGCCCAGTTTCGGGGGAAACCGCTTTAGATCGAAATGTTAATTCACACGGACCGAAACCTTCTCACTGATTCAGAGAATCCATCCTCCGCAGCCACAAATGGCAAGAAACGGAGAACAGAGGCTGTGACGAGAACCCAACCGCTGTTGAATTTGTCCCCTCGCGGGCCCCTGTAGAGGTGGTCACCTGGAGGGCGTGACGATGTGTCTCATACACCAGGAGCTGCTGTTGGCCCCCAGGTACGAGCTCCTCTCCATGTCGTCGTACGCCACTCCGATCCTGAACTCCGTCTCGTCGTCCACCTCCACCTCCCAGTAATGTCGGCCTCGCACTGGGATCAGATCCCCCAGCACGGCCACACACCTGGGCACGAAGGCACACTTAGGATTACAGAGCACCGTGGTCCCACCGAAACCTCGGCGGCGCTGCCTGGCGCTTCCGAGTCCGTTACCTGGCGAAGGTGTTGTCGTCCAAGGCCATGGCGCTGATGGGGAGCTCCTCGTCTCCGTAGAACATGGTGAACCCGTCCTCAGAGATGGACAGGCAGGGGTGAGCCGTGTCCTCCAGGAGGCGGAAGAACGTACCTGCGCGGGGAAGCGTGAGTTAACCGACGTCGTGTCCATTTCCGTTTCTGTCGGACGATTGCGTTACGTTCAAGCGTCTAACGGTCGGACCCCCGGCGCCTCTCACCCGTTGTGGAGACGGTGATGACATCACTCCGGTCGCTGGGGCCGCCGATGTTGACGGCTCTCACCGAGATGAGGTAGCGTCGTCCCGGCTGCAGCTGGATCTGGCACTGGCAGCTGGGCACCGCCACTATGGACCTGCGGGGTTCAGAGATCTCACATCAGCTTGGTATTTTATTTTATTTTTTTTTTTTTTAACGATGAGTGGTTTGTAAAAGTAACATTCAGTCTCGGAGAGCGGGAGGCCAACGAGGCAGTTGGTCATATTTGCACCGCGGGCGAAAAAAAATTCCTCCGAACTAAAAGACATGGGTCTTTTCCAGCAAACGCCGTGACTCCTTCTGCGAAGCGACTGCGCGACCCTGAGCGCCGGGCCAGTGTTTCAAGCCGAAGCTGAAAATGCTGCAGGAGCTGAATCTAAGAATAGATCTTTCTGGGACAGCGTGCGTCTGGATTCAGCAGCTCTCGAACCACAGGGCTTCAAAAACCCCAGAGAGGCTCCGTCACGGGCTTTTGTTCACGGATGCTCCGGAGCACTAACGTATAAACGGTACGTTTCCACTGAGACGGACACACGACTAATATCGTCCACTGCTGCATCTGTGAACCTCTGCAGGTCCGGTGGCGAGGATTCAAACCTCTGCCTCTCTGCTTTGAGGTCAATCCACTCACACCCTTGAGCCACAACACAGCCGTCCACTCGGAGGCGCTCAGAACAATGTACGTGTCCACAGCGACTGCGGTGCGGCGGGTAGAGGTACCGACGGGTTGATTACAGCTCACAGACACGAGTGTCGGCTCTCGTCACCGAAACCTCTCCACGACACTGTTTGATGTGGAGAGACGTTTTAGAATCTTCATCGTCAACCCTCCCTCTCTCTTTGCCTTCCAACTTCCTGTGCACGCGACAGTGGAACGTCTCTACAGTTCATCACAACAAGTGAAAAACACACGTTCTATATTCTCATGAGAAACTCTCCGTTCTGCAAATCCCCAATCAATCAACTCTGCGAGGTCACGCTGATTAGCGGGTCCTGGGATCAGGTTCCATTCTCAGGAGGGACATTGGCCTGGAAGCCCTCACAGCTCTGACCGCACCCACTTCCTGATGGGGGGCGTGGCCAGCTACAGTGCCCCCTCAGGAAATCCCCTCCACACACACACACACACACACACACACTGCTTCAAGCAGAGCTGAAAAGAGATGAGGATGCGTGCGAGAATAACATTTCATAGATCAACGTGATGATACACACGATTTAAAGGTGCAGTGTGTAAGACTTTGGTCATTTTTGTCACTTCTATGAATATTACAAAACAATTACATACTGATATTTTCATGGATTTATCATCACTTGAATGTCTTATTTTTCTATTCTCTTATCCTTAAATGAGCCCTGTAATGTATATTTACATGAGGAGCAGGTCGTCTCTATGGGGGCCGCCATGTTTTTACTGTTAGTAAAAGTGAATGTACTGAGCATCTTTTGAGTTTGAATAACAACTGAGGTCGACCACCGGTTCTCCTGCATGTTCAGATGGATACAATGTGCGACTTCACCTCGAGAGGTCGCCAAATCTCACACGCTGCACCTTTAAGTTCAATTTCTGAAAACAAAATGTTTGAAATCATTTCACTTGAATCTCACACACTGCACCTTTAAAGTCAAATCACTTCACACTCGCGTGCGCGGACTCACTCGGTGACGCCGCTCTCCGTGCCGTCGGTCCCCATCTCCCTGAGCTCCACCGTGTAGGAGTCCACAGGGTTGGCGTTCCCCGACTCCCAGCGGATCACGGCGGCCTCCGGGCAGCTGCTGCACTCCCTCTGCTTGACCACCGGGGGCGACGGCACTGAGGAATGAGCAAGGCGCGACGTCACTCCATCCCATTCCATTCTATTCCACTCAGACCTGACGTCTGCGGTACTGACGGAGGACATCGGCGGATAGTTTGGAGCATTTCTACACCCAGGCGATGTAACGCGTCCAGCGCCCCCATCTGTTACCTGTCATGTATAGCGCCTTCTCACTGGCCGGGCTGATGCCCGTGGTGTTGGTGGCGGTGACCCACAGCTCGTACTGAGCGTCGGGCAGCAGATCTGTCACGGTGCAGTGAGTCTCCTTCACTTTCACGTGACCGACTGAGAGAGGGAGGCACACAGATTTCATTCGGAGTGATGCTGCTGGCTGTGTGTGTGTGTGTGTGTGTGTGTGTGTGTGTGTGTGTGTGGTACCAGGCG
>JAFBJT010106862.1:18082-28744 GCA_016785325.1 Chascanopsetta lugubris | reverse complement strand
GCCCCCCCCCCCCCCCCCTGCAGTCATTGCTATGGTAATGTGTGGGTCTGGATGGACGAACATTATGTTAAAAGTGATATTATAGTATCTGTTTACATGCAAATGTTTACATGCAAAATGGTGAAATGCAAACAACTCTCTTTTAAAAACCTCTTTTTATCAAAGTTTATAATGACATGAGGTATCTGGGCCCCAATATCTCATTAGGTAAGATAAGATAAGGTGCATTTGATTTGTCTTAAATCCACCGAACTGCCACTCAGTCAAACACATTAATGCAAATCTCTCTCCCCTCTCTCTCGCTCTCCGTCTGGAGCAGCAGGTGTAAAGTGAGAGGCAGCATCCTGAAGCCCCGTCCCTTTATACGCTGTTATTTTTAACTCGTCGGAGCTTACGCAGAAAAACTCATTCCGCTGCCGTGCGTGTGCCAAGAGGAAATGGACTCTGCTTCCTGGGGAAGAGAGGACGCTCACTTCCTCTACGCTTTCACTCTGCAGTCACCTTCGGCTGCAGAGCTTCATTACATCCACTGGTACAAAGTTGGATCCATTGAGGACATTCGATGAGGTTGTTTGAGGTTTTATGGTGAAAATACC
The DNA here is from genome assembly GCA_016785325.1 of Chascanopsetta lugubris. NCBI lineage: Eukaryota > Metazoa > Chordata > Actinopteri > Pleuronectiformes > Bothidae > Chascanopsetta > Chascanopsetta lugubris. Next base: position 28,148 of record JAFBJT010106862.1, on the reverse strand, counting down.
ACAGAGTAAAATGAGCCTGTTTGAAATAAGTTTGCATGGGCTACACTGACATCATATGAGCTTCCCTGCAGAGAAGGCTCTCCTCTATCTTGTTCCATCAAAGGCATCATCAAAGTCAGGTCGTGTAAAACAGGAGAGAGAGAGAGAGAGAGAGAGAGAGAGAGAGACAGACAGACAGACAGACAGACAGAGAGACAGACAGACAGACAGACAGACAGACAGACAAGACAGACAGATAAAGAGTAACCTCGGGCTCGGGTTTCTCCTTTTGTCAACTCGCTTTTCTAAAAGGGAGGAAGTCTCCTGGCTCGAGTGTTTTCTAAACACAATTACTTAAGATTACAGTGGTCAGACGGACGGAGGAGCGAGGCATCTCACCCTGGACACACTCAAATATTTCCTATGTAAACACAGAAAAAAGCTCTTATCTCGTTCAAGTGTTTGTATTTCAACTTTTAAACAAACTTAGTGTCTATTTTTGAAGCATTGTCTCGGGTACTTTGACGGGCACCTGGAACATACCTGCATTTTGTCAGTGATATTTTCAGCCATTTGTCGGCAGGGCGCCACGGAAACCAGAGAGGTGGAAGAACAGAGGATAATATAAAAAGTAGACGTGTCATATTTATCTTGTTTGATTTTTGTTTTGATGCTCAGGAAAGATTCTTGAAAGAAGCAGCAAAATGGAGCCATAAGGCTGGAAGTTTAAAATATAGCAAATCTTTATAGGAAAGTAAAATGAAATAAAATGGACATGTAAGTGCTGGGGGTTTGCTATTTCTCGTGTCTTGCACACACAACAAGTTCTTCTCTGGGGGCGGAGCCAACATTCACTGGTGTTTTTACAAAACATACACACTACACCTTTAAGTTTTTGTAGAGGAAAAAGTGTGAAGGCATATTAAAATAACTGTCCTGTAGAATGATTGTGTTTCCTGTCTTTGCACACACACACACACATAAATCTGCATAAATGAATCGTCTCTGTGTTTTCATCCAATTAGCAGCTGTGCTCAGAATAACCAGTAAGAACCTCAGAGCGGATGGACACACACACACACACACACACACACACACACACACACACACACACACACACACACACACACACACACACACACACACACACACACACACACACTAGTTGAGGCAATTATCCTCATCACCCACAAAGTGAGGGGAAACCCGACTGTTATCTTGGATAAATATGCCGCCGTGCATGGCATGAAAAAGCAACAAAGTGATTAAAGCGGGAGAAAAGAAAGTACAGCGACGGCACGGAGACCAGACTGCTTATACCTTCCAGAGAGATATCAAAGGGAGGTGGGGAGAAGAGGAAGCGAGAACAAACGCCGAGCAATGAGAAGAATCATGGGAAAGAAGAACAGCAACAACATCGGCCAATCAGTAATTCTGCTCTTCCTGGGGACAAGAGTTTGACGCCGGCTGAGTCAAACAGTCTGAGTTAGTCTGACTGACTGACTGAGTGGACGGGATTAGATGGGCTGATGTGGGGGTGGGACAGTTATATCCATTTAAAGGTTAAGTGTGTGGAATTTGAGTGCAATTATCTGAAAATAAAACAGATGTTTAAAGAGTGTATAATATACGCCCCCCTTAAATTTACACCAGAAACACAAATGGAAGCCACCGTGTTGCACCGCCATGTTTTCACAGTAGCTCAGAATACTGTCCCTTTAATTCTCTTCACTGAATGCTATACAGAAAAATTGAAGAAGAAAACTGCAAGGTCACATGTCAGATTAAATCCCATTATATTGAACTAAAGGTCACTGGTCTACATGATATTTACCAACGGTCCTAAAAGGTTTATCTGTTTCCAGTCGGTTAAATGGTTTAGTAACATTCAGCACTAATGAGGCCATTAGCAGCTAGCTGTGAGGCTAATGAGATCAGGTTGGCACATACTTAGCAGAATGTTGTTTGATTTATCATGTGTGTGTGAGTGTGTGATCAGGATCAGACGTGATTAGTCGCAGGATCAGTGATGACGAGGCCCCCTGAGTCAATCGCTAACGTAGTGACATATACTTATCATTCTCAAATCCTCTTTTTAATCTAATGAGTACCTTTTAGGGGTGACGATGATATGGTCTCAAGTGCAAAATATTTTCAAGACAGGTGACATTTGCTCCTAAGTGAAGATGGTCATGTTTTTATGAGTAGATACAAATTGCTAATACGAGTAATCATCTAAATTATAATACTAAAAAAATTGTGGGTATAACTTTAATCTACTCTTGTTTATGTCCTTAGTTCTCCTTTCTTTTTGTCATTTTAAAAATGTTAAAGGTCCAGTGTGCAAAATTGAGTGGCATCGACTGGTGAAATTGCCAAATCCATGACCTCATGTGCCCTTTAAGATATTTTAGAGAAACAATGGTCCTCATCAAAATGTCAAATCTGGGATGTCTTTGCTCAACTTGTTGACAGAAGTTTAACGAACCCAGGTTTTCAGATTTTTGAAAATTAGAATAAAATGTATATTCTTATGCATTTTTAACAATTGTATGTATTTCCGAAAACTGTAGAGAAAATAGTTGATGTACTCTCTTATTGAAACCTTATTTTGTTTACCTTCTTTATCTTTTTCATTGTGTGCTCTAAGTTTAACTATAGTTTTGTTAATCAGATCAAACAAAATCTCAAAATCTCAAAATCTCAATCTCATCTGAAAAATGTCTGTATTTAGCCTTAAAAAAACAACATAAAAACATTAAAAAAAAGCATCTTGCCAGACTGAGAATATGTGGATGAAAATGATGATTTCAGTTTTTGGCCCATGCAGCTCAATGACCTAAAATTAAGTAAAAACCCTCATATTATGGTGGAGTGATGACCAGGGAGCTGCAGCCACTGAAATCATTGTCATTCTCACTAATCGGCACTTTATTCAACCGTATGAGCGGGGAAGAAGAAGAACCCGTCTCCCTTCTTTCTGTCTCAGTTTCAGCTCCACACTCGCCTGTGGCACCAGCTGAGTCTGTCCATGTCTGGCTACCAGCTCACTCTTTACCTGGAGGGCCATTTAGTACCTGTTACACCTGTTGGGACTTCTTTTGTTTGTTTGTGTATGTGTTTGCACGTGTGTCTCCCTGGGAAATGTAGTTAGATCACAAAAACAAAACCTCAGATCACACATTTCCATTTTGGAGGATTTAGTCAACTGCTCTTTGAAATCAAAACCACAAATGTCCAAATTTTAAATCTAAAAATCACAACAAGACAGAAATCACAAATGGGAGTAATACACCAATAAGTAGCTAAGGACACAAGGAGAGACCACTTTACAATCTAATCTTTTGCAATAAAAGGCAATTAAAAAAAGCTTATTGTCTCTTATGGCTAAAGATGCTGTTATGCATCTAACCCATGTGAGTGACCTCCCACGTGTTGCCAGGCATCAGTCGGAGCGGCTCACGTGGCGATCGATGCACTTAAATAGCTTTAATATACGGTGTCAAAGAGCAGCAATTAGCATAACATCAAAAGGTCACACTCTGAATACTTCAGGCGAGTGAAACTATTCTTCTTTATTCTCATAAGAACCCGTCTGAACCAGGTCTTTCTGGAACATCAGCTTGTCGTAGACTGTGACACGTCTGCCTGCTGCACTTCAATCAAATGTAAGCTCGAAATAAATATGTACATAGACATACAATTTAGCAGTTAAAGTCGTTTTTTCTTACGACAACCGGTATTGTCGGAACACGGAGCCAGTGTGGACGAGCAACAACCAAGACAAGCTGTCTGGTGGTGCTCACTTTGATGCAAGGTTCTGATGTTATTTACACAAATGAGCTAGTTTCAATTAATATAAAAAACAAGGTGTTGTGTGCTTTGTTGTTCTTATGGAAGATACCATACGCTCTCGGAAAAGTCTACCCTCTGCTGGTCAAAAATAGAATGTGTCTCATCCACAACCAGCCCTTTTTGAGCAGTTTACTCTTGGATTATCGATTTAATTTGATTTCAGGAATTATCTTTATTTACTTAACTCCTCATCCTCTTCAAACTTTATTCAAATTCAAAATAAAGCAAAGACTAACCAGAGGCCATCTCTTTTTTTTGGTGTCTATTCTGTTCACTTTCAGTCAGAGTCAGGGACCTGACACTGCTGTTGGTCGTCTCACGTTGTGCTATAAATAGCCGGCTTATATCATTACAAGTGGGTTTCTGTTTAAAGAAAATGCCTGACAATAGCCTTGTCATTAAAGCAGTAATGGGAGAAAGACTGTGTGATGGTCTTGGGTTGCTTGGTGCAGCATTATTGTCCACATATCCTCCTCAGGAGCAAACCTCACGCTCTTGGGCAATAAGCGATAGCTCCTCATCCATCTTGGCTGCTCCACTTAGCTCATCTTTCAGTGACTGTGCTATGTTACTGTCCCCGGCCAGTGATGATACTCTATGGAGACGAGGGACAAAGGGACTAAATCACACCTATTGTTGGGGCTTTTGTCAGGGCCATAAGGAAAAACATACAATGCTCGACATTTTTGGTTATTATTTAACACAGAGGGGTGTTCAGTTCTGCGTGTGCACGTATCGCATTACTCCAAGTTTCACCTTCGGTGGAGTCTCTTTGACTTCCCAGAAATAAAAGATCCGAGAACCACTTCACCTGCAAGTTCCACTGAGAGCGATTCAACCCGTGCCAACGTTAAGAAAGTTGCACGCCTGGCAATCAAGAACAAATTCAAATATCCGTGATGGATGCCCGGTGACGTGGCGTTCTCAGGCATACCTCATCTCTTTGTCTCCCGTCACGGGCAACAGACGAGTTAAAGAGAGCTGCCGCACAGCGCGGGTGAGTTGGAGGCCAAAGGGGGTGATGTATTGTGCATAACAAGTTGTGCATTCTGTGTCAATACAGCGGTCAGGGTTACGAGTTCATTTCCCACAGGGGCCACCCAAGCTGATCATAAATCTATCAAGAGGGTTTGTCACTGAAATATGCAGGAACCAGGCAGGTGAGTTACTCGCTGTTGTGACACGATCTGAATGGTTTATTTTCAGATGCCTTGCAAACACGGTGACTGCAGGGATCAAGTGGTCAGTTTGTCAATATACATATATATATATATATATATATATATATATATATATATAGAGAGAGAGAATATATAGACTTGGATGACGGAGATCATGCCGGTATCTTGTCACCTTCCAACAATACACCACATTCAGGGTCTCCAGATGATAGAACTATGGTGCCTCCCCTGCTCTCTTTTGTGGGGCCAAAGGTCAAATTCATGGTTATGGGAGAAATGTCTGCATGTTATCCGCAAGAGACATTCTAACGGGGGCAAATTCAAAAACTTTAATGGCAATTTCCAAAAAGTGCACTCTGTTCTCATCATCCATTGTCTTATTTTCATTTGGCGACATATTGCAATTCTTACAAAGGATAAAAAAGCAATATATTGTATCATATCAGTTTTTGCTAATGTCAAAATGTGAGAAATGTATTGTACAAACGAAACATTTTGCAAATGTTGATTATTATTCTTGCATATTCTTTGGTAAAATGCTCTCTAGCTGAGGGTGGCCGGGTGGGTCAGTGAGTAATGTGGGTGGGCCGGGTGGCTCTGTGTCCATGACGCATCAGTCGAACATCTATCACAACCCGATGGCATCAACGCTGGAATGTCAAAAATAAATAGGCTCAATGGTGACAACATATCTTCTGACTAATGGGATTAAGTCCCTGTGAAGAGGGCGAATACTCTTCGACACCTGTAATGTCGTATCTGTCACTAGAGCTCATTGTTTCCACGATTCGGTTCCCGGTGGTGGCACATCGAGTTTAGCGAGAGATGTTGGTTGATGACAATTCTCACGGAAGTCCTGTCAAAACCAAAGGTTTTGTTGTTTTGTTTTGTTTTGGACAGACGAAGGCTAGCTGTTTCCCACAATACACAAATAATCGTATGAATAAATATGAAAATCATGTAAGCCCAAATATATAAAAGGGAATTTATTTCTATATGTGCAAAACAATGCACATGTACGCTTTGAAAAAAGTGCTACAGAATATTTACTCCATAGAAATGCTAGCACACATGAAGGTAAAGTTTCACAGACTAGTGTATCTGTTCTCTGCAAAACAATAACGAATGTTTCTGTGTGACAAAGATGCGGTAGATGCATTTACCAGCATGTAAATCAGTCTTCACAATGTCAAAACGTGGAGAAATGTATACATATGTTGATCAGGTAAAAGAAAATCTCGAGAACACTTTGCCAAAGACCCATTTTCAGTCTCAACCAGATCCAATCATCACTTATTGGTATCGATTCTCAACGACACGTGATGCATCGTGACATCCCCAACTGTTGCTCGCAGTTGAAAAGAAGAGGAACATCTGTGCCCTCAGAGCAGCTCTTCCTCCTGATCATGTTTGTTCAGGCCCAACTACGACTGGTACCTGACAGCTTCCATCACGTGCTGCTCTGCAGCTTGCAATGTGTGAACATGTGCATCCTGCAGAACATGCGTGTGCTGACGGACATAGCATGTGGAGAGGGTGCAGGATGCCGAGCCGTGAAGGACACCACGGCGTGCTATTTAGTAAAAACACTCTCTCTTGGGGGGGAGAAAACTTCTGAAAGTTAAATCAGAAGGTCCAAAAATGGAGTCATGGAGCCAGCGAAAGTGGAATACAAACTTCTCCCTGTCTGTTTCTTCTCATACCAGGCAGCTGAGAAGCCCTGAAAGCCAGAAGACAGACGTGAGAGCAAATAATTACCTTTCCCAGGTAGCGGCACTGATTGTTAGCGGCTACGGGATGAGTGAAGAGGGCACCGTGTGTGTTTGTGCGTCTGAACACAGCGTGTCCTTTTGACCTTGCCGAGCCGCAGACACACGGAGAGAGACGGTTTTCTGTCCCCAGACAAGAGGTCTGCTTTCACCTGAGCAGACTCGGCCAATTACATCCTCCAACCCCCCCCCTGAGCGGAGACAAAGGAGAGGCAGAGCGGGATGAGTGACTGGAACCAGGCTGGGAGCCCCCCTCAGGAGTGGGGGGGAGGGGGTGGAGAGCATGTTTGGGGGAATGGGGAAGAAAGGAACGCTTCTGAACTCTTGACTGCTTTTAGCATTAGCCGACACGCGTCTGCCGAGTGAAATAAAAACAAAGAGTTCTGGCATAGCTGTAGTTCTGGTTCTTGCCAGAGGACATTCCTCTGCGGCTGCAGGTGTGTGAACAGGTTTGGACATGGCTGCCAGCAGGCCCACTGGAAAGCTCAGATCCCGGGTTTGGTAACGCCAGGGGCATCACGATCAACTGACGTGCTCATGAAATCAAATTAGGTAACGAGATTTCATTACTGAACTGTGGTGGAGAATCCAGATTCCTCCTCTGGTTGGTGTGCGGCATCACACGCAAAAAACGGGCACACGAACAAACCAACAAATTAAGATTACATCATCTAAAACCATTAGTCAAAGGATAATTTTTTAAGTTGTGCGTCTGTTGACGTGCTTTACTGATATGATAATTGGATACAGATATGCTAAACCTCCTGTAAATCCCTTAATGTTTACCTTTTTGACTGCAGTATAGGAAACGTCAGATTACAGACTGACTGATAGACTGAGTGCTCACTCATATGCAATGAAAAAACTAACAATAAGGCCATTGATTGACTTTCAACGGGCCGACATCATGCATTGTTGATCTTGGCACCAGTCAATCAAGTCACATTACTGTCCCTTGTGCACGGCTGAGAGGGACAGGTTCTGGTTTCAATTCCGATTCAAGCATGAGGTCTGTCCAATGTCAGACACTTGTCCAAGTATATCAAACAAGATGGAGGAGGAGAGAAAACGACAGATCACTTCATACTGAGTTGACTTCATAGGATAGAAAAAAAAGAAATTCCAAACTGCCATTTCCAAAAACCTGTCCTGATAAAAACATGTTCTGCCAAACAGTCATTGAGTTAACAATAATCACTTTCCACCCATCTCTCTCTCCCTCGCTCTCTCTCTCTCTCCCCCCCCCCTCTCTCTCTCTCTCCTTCTCTTTGCTGAGGGAGGAAGTTTCGTACTCTTCATTCTTCATCCTCCACTGTCTGTGTTGTGCTGTCACTGTGCATTGTGGTGTACAGTACATTAAACCTGCCAGGCCTTTGAAATCACTGTCATGAAGACGGGGCTGTTATTGAAGTCATTATGAGATTTAGTCTCAGAACAGCCGCAGGGCCTCCATCAAAGAGAGTCAGAGCCAGTGTAGGATTCTCACAGGCAATAATCCCCCGATATCCCCCCCCCACACACACACACATACACACATATACTACCGCACATGTTAACTCATCACGATAACCTACACTTATTGTGAGTGACTTTATGGACCGACACCATCAAACACACAGACGAAATCATGTACTACGTGTTGTAATGAGTTGGGATTATGCGAGCAAATATTTGCCAAATCCACATTTTATTTCAACAATCATAATAAAATTGATTAATCACAACACCACTGAGACCCCCTCTTGTCTTGTCTTCACTCACCACTCTACTCCACTTCAGCCCCCTCATGCCGCAGTACATATCCGGTCCGAATCAGTCACTAGCCTCATTAACCACTAATATCGGCTCTTTTGGCTGACCTCGTTTAATGAGTCACTTTCGGCGACAGGAATTTGGTGTCGTTGTAATTCCTGATGTATGGAATTTCTATAACGAAGCAGGCAAATGAAGAATCTGCTTCCAGGCACAGGCCTAACTGCACTGATATGGACAGAGATTACTTGTGATAAGAGCTACAAATAGTCTCTCTGACAAAGACTGTTTATCATGTTAAATCTCATAAAGTGAAAGCTTATAAATCTGGACGATGTGGAATATGAAAAAAAAAACAAGTGGGCATGGATTATATAATCTAATCAGTAACAGACTTCCAGATGCTGCCTGACGGTTTCTTCACTGTACTCGAGAGAATGGCGCGTTCCAAACATACTGGATTGCGGTACACACACTGTTTGTTTGCATTCAGTACAAAGTCTCAGGGCAGGTATTCCCTGCTCCCTCTTCACTAAGCAGACGGTTGAGACCTTTATCTGTGCTGTCATCAAGAGAGAACCAAGTAGCTGCTCCACTGATAATGAAAGGGAGACTCACTTTGTCGACTCATCCCGGGGCATCAGAGCCCATTTATCAGTCTGTTTGTTCTTCTCAGAAAGACTTGGATTCTAGTCTTAATTTGTCCCTTTTTTCTCCTCTCTCTGGCTAATGATTGCAATTTTGAAAAATATTTCTACAGGTTAGAGGCTTTTTCTGACAGGAGGGATCTTCTCTGCTGTGTAAATGTCTCTGCAAACCCCCGAGGTGGTCTCTTGAGTGTTTTACACAGGGCTTAGCTGACACACATTAATCTTTTGGCTTTTCAAATCAGGCTGACAAGTTTTCTCGCTTGTAATTCATCAACGTATGTGCTCACCGACTCGGCTCAATACCGCCAACCCCTCACCTGCCACATCTAGAGGGCTAATGGGGTCCACTTCAGATAACCAGTGTTTAACCAAGTCTGCCTCAAAGCTTTAATAGTCTGTTTCAACAAGCGCAGCAACCAAAACAAGCAGAGGGAAAGAGGTAATATGAACTGCATTATCGTGGTGCAGATGGAAAACCACACACACACACACACAAACACACACACATATATGCTTGTACTTATCGACACGTTTTCTGCTCTTTCTTGTGATAACACACATAGTATTTTGGCTTGGCTTTGACTTATACCTCATTTCTCCCACAGCTTTGAATATGGCAAATAAATCCATCCATCAAGTCAAGTCAACAAATCCCTAAAAGACCTACTATCAATGCAAGTCCACTACAAAATATCTAAAGATGCTCATTCAATGATCTAATTGTTTATGTTCTTGATAATTCACCCACCCTCTACCAAGGGTGAAATCTTTCACACTGAGGGTCACATACAGATACATTTAACAAAATACATCAAATGTCAATAAATGATGCTTGAGTTTTTAAAAAGCACAAAAAACCTATTTTACATTATATATATAT
>JAFBJT010106862.1:0-16404 GCA_016785325.1 Chascanopsetta lugubris | reverse complement strand
TTTATGACGAAGCACCAGAATGAGCTTTACCATCCCATAATATGTGATGTAGATACAGTACAAGGACACTGTCGTAGGATTGTATCAAACTCCAAACTTCATATCCAAGTGGATTTAATATAGAACTTTATCTCCGGCGCATCACGACCTCCTGCACCAAATATGAAACTCAATACTTTTATGGATCAATATCATTTCTGTTGAATATTAAGAATTAGATTTTGCGGTTATCCTGATATGTTTTGATTGTTATTTATTCTGTCTTATATTTTCTTATTTCTTAATCATATATATATATATATATATATATATATATATATATATATATTCCATTTCAATATCTTTCTGTGTTATCATGTTTTTATATTCTTATTTATGCCTATACTTGCTAGTATATTGTCTTTTGTTTAAATTGTACATTCACTAATTTTTAACATTTATTCAAGCGTCCTTGATTTACTTCTGCTGCACTTGTAAACTCCCCTCTGTGTTGACATTTCAAGTTTATGTTTACAAGTTAACGTTCATTGAGTGTAGACAAACTGTCAGGAGAAGCAGCAGACAGGTTCTTTGCACAAAGGTCTGTTTACAGGTCGTCATTAGTTTAGATGCTGTTTGGGGTTCGTTTGGTTTATACTCTGTTTGGAGACGTGGTTCCCAACTCTCTTTTTTTCAGGAGTTTCAAAAACAACTGAAACTTTCAAAACTTCCGTTTTGAATTTTACCTGACATCAAACATGTATGTATTAATAAAGCCTGGTCCTGAGTGAGGCCTTTATATTCACAAGAGGAGCAGGTTCTCTCTTCAGAGGCCTCCATGTTGCATCTCTGTGTTTTTACGATAGCAGAGCAATGACATCCTAATTCAGCGTTAACTACCAAAGGTTAGACGAGGATGAGGCGATGGGGGGAATCATCTCTCTCTCTCTCTCTCTCTCTCTCTCTCTCTCTCTCTCACACACACACACACACAAACTTCTCTCTCCTCTCAATGTTCAGCCCGATGAAAACATACGGCACAACACAAAGAGCTGTCACACTCCATGGGGGAACACAGAGCAGACCCCAGCACAGATTATGTCATTGGAATATTAACACGATTACACACACACACACACACACAATATCGAGAGCAGTCACCTTTGAAAGTAAAGGTCACTGGTTCGAATCCCACTCGGGCAGTGTCACTGGCCCCGACACTGATACCACCCAAAAAAGGCCCTTTGTGTACTGGTAGAAATCCCCCACGACCCACAATACTGGATAAGCGGTAGATAATGACATGACATGGCACACACATCGAACCCAACTACGCATTCACATGAACAATTAGTAACTACTGTGTATATGAATATATTCAACAGACAAATGGCTACCAACAGCTGCCGGGAAAAATAATTAGAAATATGCAATCTATTTACTTTACTGTATTCTGCTAATGATGACTTGAAGATTGAACCTATTTTTAAAAAATGCGGAAAAACACTGGCGAAATCCAGTGCTTGAACACCAGTAAGACAAGGAAGATGGTGAGCGACTTCCGCAGAGGGACTTACCTCGCACACCAGTGAGCTTCCAGGGCTCAGACATCGACCTGGTGGACAGCTTCAAGTCCCTGGACTTGGAGGAGGAGGAGGACGTTAGCCAGACTGACCTCCATCTTGGACAATACCACTCACCCACTGCACCTGACAGTGGAGGCCCTGAGCAGCAGCTCCTTCATCCCCACTGCTGTTAGCTTATATAACTCATGTGTTTAAATGGTCCCTACCTCATCCCCTGTTTTACTCTTTGCTTCATCTGCACTGTTTTTGTGTTTATATAGTGTATTATTTTCTATTCATTTCTTACTTGTTACGATTTCTGCACTGGTTTTGTATATATAGTGTATTGTTTTCTATTCATGTCTTACTTGTTACGATTTATGCACTGTTTTTGTATATATAGTGTATTTTTTTCTATTCATTTCTTACTTGTTACGATTTCTACACTGTTGTTTTGTGTGTATATATAGCATATGGTATCTTTTTAATTTGTTCTTTTCCTTTGCACATTTTCCCCCCAGTTACTTTAATCATTCTGTCAATGTGAGCTGCTGTAACGCGTGAATATCGCCATTATGAACTGAATAAAAGCGTTATTTTCTGTTCTATATGTTGATTAGCATTAGCAACCAATTAGCAACCAGCCGTAAACGCTACCTGCCCGTAGGCTAACCTTTAGCTAGCAGCCAGCTAGTTTCCAGCAGGTCAACGCAAACAAACGTTAGCCGTCTCACGTACCGTATTTCAGATTCCCGCTCAAAGCTTAGCTTCGAGTTGATCTGATGCTTCCCTGACCATAAGTCAGTGCAGTTGTTGTTGGAGCACTTAAAAAAAATAAATACTGTCGATATATTTTTTTTTCCGGCTTACTTTTTTTTTTTTTAACTCTGTAATGAATGGCACGTCGTGTTGTTAAAATGAAGTGCATTTTACGAGCAGCACGCGAAGGCAGCATCGATCAGTATACTTACAACAAGCTGATCACCTGACCCCGACTCTCAGTCACGTGACTGATATTCCATTCTCGCCATTTTGCCTTGTGGGGCAGAGGGAGGCCACTTTTTATGGCTAACGAATACAACTCAAAGTAGTTTTATGCGCTGAGGACAAAGAACGTCGAGTCCATCCGTGTCCGTGAGTATATCTTCACACATTAAAACACGAGCACGCGCTTCTCCGTCAGTCATTAACCAGAAACGGCGTTAAAACGTTCTTGTGCTGTGAAGGGACTGGCTGAGTGTTAGCACTGTGTCTCACTCGTGTGTGTGTGTGTGTGTGTGTGTGTGTGTGTGTGTGTTTGAGTTGCACCTAGCAGACTGGGGAGCTAGCTACCAAGCTAACACTCGTCTCTGCTTTTGTTCAAAGTTTCGGTTTGTTTTGGTGTCCTCGTGAAAGTCTGCGTGACGTCATTGTGTTAGCTAGCATTAGCCTGCGTGGTGGAGTGGTGCGGTGTGAGGGGCAGCTCAGAGCTGGGCTGTGTTCAGCCTCTGTCCTCATTGGGGATGGAAGTGGACTGAATATTTTTAGACCCTGACATAACAGGTGCTCATCGGAGAGTGGCCAGAGCACATGGTTACTAAAAGTGACCACATAAAAAAAAGAAGTTGTCAGAGAAGTACCCCCTGGCAGATTTACAATTATGACATAATATGTCTTCATCATAGTGATGTGTTATTTATTGTTATAATGATTCATTCCTGGTTCCTCTGAGCCCGTTTCCTCATATCAGCCAGTTACAACTGTAATGTGGCAACTCCTTGTCCTTCTCTTTGTGATCTCCTGCCACAGAAGAGGAAGTATGAGAAGAGGAAGATGAACTGTGGTCAGAAAGTGACAAAGAGGAGAGTGAGCTTTTCACAGTTCCCCTAAGCTGTGTTAGTAAACAGAGGCACGTGGAAGTGAGAAGCTTTATACTCAGGGAGTTAAGCGATCACACTTTTTCCCCTGAGTTCAAATAACACTAAGTACTGCGTTGATACGGACTCCAGGTGTTCAGATAGTTGATATATCTGTACAGTATTGCATGTATTTATTACACAGCATAAGTTGACATTGATATTCATATTATTACAATATGTCCTCCAACTCCTGTTGAGCTCTTTTCATACTTTATACATAAAGTTGAACGTTTCACTATTTAAGTGACTTATTTTATGCTCATTCAATTTGAAAGAAGCTTTTAAAATGTTTGCTTTACTAGTTGTTTTATTCTACATTCAACATTTGACAGACTTTCAATTGTACTGTAAATGCATATCAGCTCAAAAATACAATGTAACCAGTACCGGCCATAACAAAACGTTATCAGTTGACATTTAATGATAAGGTTATTTAAAAACAGTAAAGAATAACCATTGATCATTTTGACCAAGTCGACCATTGACCAAGTCATTTTTTATTATCATTTTTTGAGAGCATCATATATTGAGTTGATGATTAGACCCTGAGAAAGCGTTTTTACCATCTGCATCTGTTTTACTTTTAAAGGACCACATCTACGGAAATCTATTACCATGTATCATCTGTCTGATTCTCCACTTTTCTTTTCTTTCCTTCTCTCTTCCAGGTCATGGAGGAGATCAGCAATGTTGCTGTCCTCACCACACACTCCCCCACTGCCTCCTCTTCCTCCTCTGCTCTGGAATCCCTGTCCCATAGCCAATCGCAGGTGACCGTAAAGGAGGGCACCTCAATATTTCAACACAAACAAGCTCCGGATTCTCTCATCAGAGTCATAGAGAAGCTCAGCAAAATTGTGGAGAAGCGCCCCCAGCGACGTTGCATCTCGACAGCACAGAAAAGAGCATTCCAACAGCCGTCCTACGCACAGGGAGGAGGAGGAGGTGAGTGTGTGGCAAAGGGTAGCAGAGAAACCTCTCCCATGAAGAAACTAAAGAGGAATTGTAGGGAGCAGGAAAACGTGAAGGTGGAGAAATTAGATGGAAGCACAGCTGCAGTCTCCCTTTCTCCACCTGTGTCAGACGATGGCATCAACAACAACGTGAGTTCCAAGTTAACAGAGGGAAGTGGCAGCAGCAGCAAGTGGACGGTAACATGCTATCAGTGCAGCCTCTGTCCGTATCTCTCCCAAACACTTCCCCAACTCAAAGAGCACCTGAAGCAGCACAACGAGCAACACAGTGATGTCATCCTCATGTGCTCCGAGTGTCGCTTTACCTCCAGAGACCAGGGTCAGCTGGAGGCTCATGTCAGGCTGCACTTTGACAACGGAGGAAACCTAAAGAAGGATTACACTCCGGTGGACACCAGCTGCAATGTTAAGGAGGAGGTTGTCGGAGAGCAGGACGGGGACTGGACCGGGAGTAGTAGTAGAAACGAGGACGTGGATTTGTCCAAGGAACTGCCACAGAAGAAGAAATGGTACAGCTACGAGGAATACGGATTGTATCGCTGCCTGATCTGCAGCTATGTGTGCAGCCAGCAACGGATGCTGAAGACCCATGCATGGAAGCACGCCGGCCTGGTTGACTGCACCTACCCCATTTTTGAGGATGAAATGGGCCCCCCTCTAACGAGAGAGGCACAGGCCGCGGCCAGTCCTGCCGCCACCAGGGAGGAACTCGTTGTTCTATCCCCAGCTGTTCAAAACAAAAGCCTGCAAAAGCTCCCCGCTGCCTTCAAGCTCCAGCTTTGCGTACCACTGGCTGTCGACAGTAAACAGCATCTGTCGCATCACCCCGTATCTCACCTTGATGAAAGTCCCAAAGTGGAGGAGGAGCGCGTGTACCCTGTCAAAGACCTGACTGCCGAGGAGCCCTTGGTGGAGGTGCAGGTAACGACAGAGGCGGAGACTGAAGTTGAGGTCGACGGTCATCACGACAGCGCCTGTGTTACCGACAGCTTATTGTCATCGGCCCAGAAAATTATCAACAGCAGTCCCAACAGCGCTGGCCGTATAAACGTGATCGTCGAACGTCTTCCCTCAGCAGAGGACTCTGTCATGACAACGAACCCGCTTCTTCTGAGCCCGCATGTGGAGTGCGCCAAGAGTCTACTGAACGTAGAGGAGGAAGTTCGGGATCTCGTGGGAGCTGTGAAAGAAGAGGTCGATTTTGTCCACTGTGGCGAGGCTGCTGAATGCCAGTCAGTAGGAGCCGATATTAAATCTTCGAACACCCTCAGTAACAACTCTCCACGGGATGAAAACATTCCCCCTGCTGGTCGTAAGAGGACACATTCAGAATCTCTCCGCCTGCACTCACTGGCTGCCGAGGCCCTGGTGGCCATGCCTATGCGGACCCCTGAACTTCCATCATCCAGTGCCAGGGTGGGCATGAAGACTCTCACAGCCCAGGCGCAGAGCTCAAGCATGGGTCAGAAGCTGGTACAAGTGACTACAGGTGGGCAAAAGGCCTCAGACGTGGGCACTGCTGCCGCTCTGTTGGACTTGGAACTTTGTGGCGGCGCAAAAGAGGAGGAGTTGGGCAACCTGGGTCTCGGGGAGGGGGACGAGGATGGCCCCGCCGCGAAAGCTGGAATCAGCCTCTCGCTGCTCACAGTGATCGAAAGACTCAGAGAGCGTTCCGACCAGAATGCCTCCGACGAGGACATTTTAAAGGAGCTTCAGGACAACGCGCAGTTCCAAACTGGGGCAGTGGCTGGTGTGGTCACAGGCAATGGAGCCGGGAGCTACATGTGCTCCATCCCGGGAAAGGATGGGTCGGTGGCCTCCCCTGACGGAGGTCTGGTAGATTACATCCCTGGCAATGAACGGCCGTACAGGTGCCGCCTGTGTCGCTACAGCAGCAGCAACAAGGGCTACATCAAGCATCACCTGCGGGTTCACCGGCAGAGGCAGCCATATCAGTGTCCCATCTGTGAGCACATCGCCTCGGACAGTGTGGACCTGGAGAGCCACATGATCCACCACTGCAAGACCAGGATGTACCAGTGCAAACAGTGCCCGGATACCTTCCATTATAAGGTGAGTGGATGTTCACACGCAACATTGAAATCATCTTGTATGTCATTTTAAATGTTACAAGACAAACAAAAAACTATGTGCTTTGCCACTGTTGTGGTTTTTGGAGTGGCAAGTTTTTCATTTTAGATCATTATAGAGCGGTTCAAGTGAAGAGCAGGTCACACTGAGCTACAGATTGTATATATCGATCCAAATAAGCAGTAATATGTTTCTTATTTTGGCTGTCTTTGATTTTCATTTTTGTCATTATAAAATTCAGCTTGAATTTTAATCTGAGTGGCATTAAAAAGCTTATAAACAAGGCAGAAAATGAATTTGCCTCCAGCTACAGAAACCCCAGTAATATGCTCATGCAGACCTAATATGGAGTACATTTTGGCAGTGTGATGAATTGCGCAATATTATCATCATAAACTTTTGAACTGTAAAATACTGTGGATTTCATTCTGCTCATGGCCCTGTTTTTATTCAAGTCTGGGCTTTGTAACAAAATGAGCGAGTTGATTGTTTTGTGCAAATATCAATTTTCTTTTCATTAGTGGAATGAAGCAACCTGATGTGGATATTAAGGACATGTTAGTAGGCTTCAGGGGATCTATCTCTTAAAAATAGAACATAATATTCACGATGATGTTTCCATCTCCAAGAAATATTGTTTGTGCTACCACAGAATGAGCCTTTCATAGGGATTGGGCACTCTGCCAAATAGTTTTGCAGCTCTATATTTAAGGCAAATTCATGTATCGAATCTGGACATGGAATTGGTGGATACACAAAGTAAACAAAATTGGATATGGACTGGGAGGCCAAAAGTCCTGATCGTGATGTCCCTAGCTCTGTGTTTATAATCTTTGTCCTGCAGAATGAAACCCTATTTTGATACGTTTTAGTGACCCCTAGCACAAAATGCCCATTTTCATGTCGGCGCACATCCCTTGTGTCTGTCCGCAGTAAAACTGTGTTTGACCGATGAGGTGTGAGGTCCGAGCCATGAGCTGATCTGTCGTTTTATTAGCGTTTGACCAGTAAATAGAAAATGTTAAATGTTAAAAAGCTGTGACGTGTCCCATGAACTGCAGGCTGTTCTCTCCGTTTCTGAGGTTTGCAGGGTGTTTGCATACTGTGGTGAATCCTCTGTGGTTCTAGTCTTGATGTTGACAAGGAAACATGTAAACCTACATCCTGAAGAGCAGGCTTTTTCTTTACAGCGCAATTTATTTTTCTGGTCATCCACAAGACATGTCTCTTTCAGTCAGTCACTAGTTCAGTCATGTAGCTCTAGTTGTCTCGCGCACGTCTTTTTGTGTGGAGTATACACAAGTGTAGATTTTGCAAACACTGAAAAACGTGGTTTAAAAAAGGGAAAAAACGAAGAAATATCATTCCGAGTGTTTACACCTCTGCTTACAATCTTAAGCATCTAAATATTTTGTGCTGTATTAAAAAAAGATAAGACAGCAGTGTGTGATCATCTATTGTTTATTTAGTATAATTTTAAAATGAGGTCATTGATCGCTGTTATTTTTGCTATTTTTACGTTGTAAATGATTTTTTTTTTTAAATACATAATCCAAACAGCATAAAGTCAAACCAAGCTCTAGTCTATGTTTTAAAGGTTGCCAGCCACTTTTGGTAGACTGTATTTTAGAGCTTTCACATTTTATTGCTGCTGTATCACAACTACCAGAACTCAAGAGAGACTAGTCATGTCATGAAGACACAATATTTCCGAGAAAGCCCGTGGCGCTTTACATAAACAACTCACCTCAGGCTGAGAGAAGGCAGCCTGTTAGAGCCTGTTCATTCTGTCTGTACAAAAAAAAAAAATGTTAAACACTGAAAAGTTCCATCATGCCTCTTTTAAGTAATTGAAAAGTGACATTAGAATATAGCATGGTGAGCAGTCAAAAAGCACAGGGAACATGGTCACGTTGTTGTACAAACCAGATGATTTCAGTGATGTGAGAAGTAGAAATATACCAAGTGTCCTTTTGCACATAGTTCAATAACTGCTCTCGTTGTTTGGAGGAAGGGCGTGGGGATCGGGCTTGGGCATTTGTGGCGGTCAGTGTTTTAACATTAAAAATGGGGTAATGAGGTGTGAAGGCCATGCCAGATTATAGTTTCATTTAGCTGCTTGTTAATAACTGCTTTTATGAAAAGTGCCAAAGCAAGAACGTAAAAGTGCCAAAGAAAAATGTGTTGGTACAGTTGACTGACTTGTTTTATATTTGTATAAAACTGCTAGACTCTCACAGGCTTGTGTTAGCCACAGGATTCATTTCAGACCGATCACCAGAAAACCTTAAAACAATGAATTCACTTTGAGATAAGGGAGCTGACATGTTGGCATGGCAACCTACGTCCTTGTTTTGGGACTCCTTCCTGCAACATTCTTACAGTATGTTGATGAAAAATAATAACACAGGGGAAGGCAGTTCTTGATTGGGTATGGAGTCTTATCGACTACAGTGTGTTGACATCTGTCTTTGAATTTGTGTTTATGTTAAGATTTTAGTATGCATTTGGTGAGTTGCGCAGATATCCAGAAACCTCGAGTCCTCCCTTCCATTTATAGTTTTTGTTTCTCATAAATTCCAAACATTTCTGAGAACAAGTGGAGGCCCATAGACGCAAAGCATCTGCGTGAAGAGAGCATCATTATCATGGCTAGCTTGGCTAAGGCTTAATAGAAAGCATCTATGTCATCGCTACTGATGGTGGTAGTTTGTTATTATTGTTATTGTGGGGCAGGTGTGGCTGAGCTGTCCTCTGACCAGAAGGTCGCGGGTGTTTGTTATTATTGTTATTGTGGGGCAGGTGTGGCTGAGCTGCCCTCTGACCAGAAGGTCGCGGGTTTGATCCTCCCCCCCCCCCCCCCATTCCGTATGCTGAAGGGCTTTGACAGGTCTTCAAGACTTAAGCACTGTATGAATACAGACCTTTTACCATTCTATGTGCATGTTGCTGCCTTGATTGCCAGTGACATGTAATGTCCACGCTTGTTGACCTCGTATGTCCTGTGTGTTTTTCTTGCCCAGAGTCAGCTAAGAAACCATGAAAGAGATCACCACAGCCTCGGCAGCGACGCAGCAGCGCTCACGGCCGTCAGCGAAGCCGCGGCTGCAGCGGAGGAAGCCGAGCGGGGTGAAGGTGCGACTCCTCCCTGTAACTGTACCAACCGAGAATTCTAATTCATCCTCCTATTGGTCTGATCTGTTTGGTGTTTCCTGTATCGTAGAATGTGCAAAGCAGAAAATGTACAAGTGTGACGTGTGTGACTACACCAGCTCCACCTACGTTGGGGTGAGGAACCACAGACGGATTCACAACTCTGACAAGCCTTATCGGTGAGTTGCTGGGCAGACTTTTTTTTTGTTTTGTTTTTTGTTTTTTTCACAGATTATTTAAAAAGTATTTTTGCTGAAGTGACTTGGAGGTATTACTGGTGCGAGCGGGGGATTGTGGGTAAGTACTGTTTTTCAGTCAAACTTAAAACTTCACATCATCAAGTAACCTGCAATGTTCGCCCGCCAAGGTCCAGATGCCAAAGCAAAGAGTGTTTAAAAACAATTTTAATTGCCAGATGAGGACTCCTTGAATGTTTTGTGGACGGGAAAGAATGTTTCAAACAACAACAAATTTGGCAGCCGCTGTCTAAGCTGAAAGAACGCTCTGCAATTTATTTTCAGACCTTTGCACTTTGTTTTCTCCCATCAACAAAATAACAAGAATTTTAAATGCATGTCGGACTCACGGAATTTGCAGTGACTCGGTGTCATGTGACTTTCATGGGAGTGAACTGAGAAATTAGACCCCAGTCTCTGTATTATTGGTGACATATTTATATCCTGCCTTTTCTGCTAATTGGACATCCGCTGATTTGGAGCACTGACCCGGGGGCTTCAGAACAAAACTAAGACTTAAGAATATAGACTCGTTCAAATACTCACATGAAGAGTTGTTTGTCAGCACCAAGACTTCACACCTCAAAGGCCTGACTGAACCTGGATTCAGAGATTTATACATTTCACTTCCTGTTTCAGATCAACCAGACAATTCCATTTTCAGACAATGAGCCTCACTTGGCGTCCTCCTGCACCCCTCTCTACGGAAAGATGTCAGTGCTAAAAGGATCCACTAGATGGCAGTACATGTCCAGTAAGGATGAGAGCAGCCTCGTGATCTTAACATGTAGGCACAGTCACAGGTTCGCAAACTGGGCTCTCGTTGTGTCTGTCTTCCACGCTGAATTAGCACTTGGCCTTTGTGTAAACACATAGCTGCTGTTAGGTGAGAACACATATGGGTGTTAACGTCAGCTTCCTTAACAGTGCGCTGTCGTTTGTACACGAAGGCCAAATGTGTGGACACCTACACACTTGCATAAATCCACACGTGCGCACGCACACACACACACACACACACAGTCTCTTTCAGCTCTGGAAAAGGTCATTTAATTGCCGTTTTTGGCTGTAGTCACGAAGCATCCATGTAGCCAAAGGTGTGCGACAACACGCTTCACCCTCTCACATATCGATTAAATTCCTCCATGATTCTTGTGCCTATTTCTCAAGGATGTTGCAGCACAGCTATTAGTTGACATTGCGTGTGTGACGGCACACTGTTAATCCTATTCCACCGCTCTTTTATTGGATCCATCCTATCTTTTAGCTTCGTGTCAACCTATACCTAAAAAACAAGAACTCCCTGAACCAAATTGTTGAGGTGGACTAGGAGGCTGATAGGAGAGTCACAGCCGAACCCCGAATCCATATATACAAAACGGTTCAATAGGCTCGCTGGGTCCGTTCGAGAAGATGGCTCTCGCCCTCTATTTGGCGAATTTCAGCTCCTTCCATCAGGTCGCAGATACAAGACGCCTGTCGCCCAAACCGAACCATATAAGGACAGCTTTGTGCCTGCGGCCATCGGAGCGCTACACTTAACTTAGCAATCTTTTAGTGATTATAGTTTTGATTTTTTTGAATTTTTCCATCTATTTATTCTTTATTCTTTTTGTATCTGCCATGATGGTTGTTTTTTTACTCTGTCGTTTTTAACGCTAACATGTTTTGGTGTTGTCTTTAGTCTAAAGCACTGTTGTTGTCACTGTCTGTCGCTGTCATGTTGCCGCCACATATCTTTGTCCTCATAACTGTCTGTGTGCAAGCAGCCGACTCACCTGCAAACCAAATCTACCCTCGGGCACTAAGAAAGTTACCTTACCTCACCTTACCTTATTAGTATGGGTGTGTGTTATCTGTGTGTGTGTGTGTGTGTGTGTAAGTACCGTAGGAACCCATGACATTTAAGCTGCCTCTTTCCAACATTGCATACTAACCATCACCTCACCAGACAGCTGGACAGCTCAAATAACAGTGATTCAAACTACAGAGTAAAGTATTAAAAATCGCTCCCCATATGAAAGTTTTCTTTTCTATTCATGTTGTAATGACTTTTTTATGATTTATATCAGCAAAAATGTGTAATCACAATTTTAACAGATTTAATATTAGCAATTGGACTCTGAGACAAAGAGATGGACGTTTCTTCTTTTTGTTATTTTCAACAAAGCTTTCCTCTCCTCACGTGGTCAGATCGGAATGATTAATATTCCAGCCCTCAGTTTATAAAGGGCAATTCTTTGTTTTGTTCATCTTTTCTTTGAATGCAGTGCAAATGTCTGAGTCGACTGTAGCCTGTGTTTGCAGACCTTGCACATGCCTCTGAGCAACAAGAAAATCCAGTCTCATCTTCCAACCACAACGTCCCAAGTTCAGCAAAGTAGAAAGCATTATGATTTTTCTTTTTTTTCTCTTTTCTTTTTTTCAGTTAAAGTAGCAATTTCCTCTCTGTTTGGTGGTAAATCCCTTATCTCCCTCCCGGCTCCACGAGTAAAGAAGCAACACAATGACCCCAGAAGGCAGCTTGTTAAAGTGGCCACTCAATCTCTTTGTTCTCTCTCCTCCTCACTCTCCCCGTCCTCCTCCGTCTGCCAGGTGCTGTAGCTGTGACTTTGCCACCACGAACATGAACAGTTTAAAGAGCCACATGAGGAGGCACCCGCAGGAGCACCAAGCTGTGCAACTTCTGGAGCAGTACAGGTAAGAAGCATGGAGCATACCGTCAATACAGAGAGAAAGACCCAGTTTGTATCTGCCGGTAAGATGTACTTTTATTGATATTTAACGACCCTGGCAAGTTTATTTATACAGGACTGTAGTACATGACATATTGTTTCCCTACATCAGGGTTGAACGTTCAAGTTGTTCTTGCGTACATGTATTGACCACTTTTCACCGATGGTGGCACATTCAGGCATCTAGAGATGGGCAAGACAACAGAATGGAAAAGATGGGTGATAAAAGCGCCTGTGAACACGTCACGGTCGTTCTAAGTATTTCAGAAACCGCTGACCTGAGATTTTCACACACGACCGACTCAAGGCAGTTCTATATAAGAAAATGCCACAGGTCAGAGGAGACTAGGCCAGTGCTGACTCAAATAACCAGCTGTGACAACCACCGTAGTACTGGAAGTAGAGGGGCAACAGTTGCAGAGCAGCCACTCGATGTACCTTATAAAGTGGCCATTTAGTACATATCCAGCCATCTACTCTTTGTATGTCCTGGTTTGTTTTTGTACGAGTGAGTGAGTGGAGGATGCAGCACGGACAGGACACTGGAGACATTCAATAAAAGCAGTTTTAAATGTAATCGGACGAAGACAACCCGTCGCTGGATATGAAACTGATTTTAATTTGAGATTTAAATGGCGTCATGGACTTGGTAGGAACCTATGACGTTAATATAAAGAGCTGCTGGGGTTATCCGCGGATGTGTGGACCGGACTGTGTGTGTGTGTGTGTGTGTGTGTGTGTGTGTGTGTGAGAGAGAGAGAGAGACACCATACTTGTGGGATCTCATGGTGCCGACGCGCTGGAGACTTGACAAATGGCCCTCTGATTACAAGGTTAGTGGCTGGTGGGAGTGAATACTCGGTCCCTCTTATAAAAAAAATAAATTAAAAAAAAGAAGATGTATCCATCTCTCTCTGCTCTGCGCTGATTGCTGATTTCCACTTGTGCTGTTTTACTTGCTCATCAGGAGCTACAGCGATGCAACGTACATTTCCATCGAGTCCAAGTGCTGCACAATGATATTCTGAAGGGCCACTCCATGCTGCATTTGAATGAAGTTAGGACTTGCTCTGTGTGAGACAGTCAGTCCGATGGATCTCTCGCCCTTAATGTATTCCTGTGGGGACGTTTCTATCTTTCCACGGCTGAAATGTGTTCATGAATACACCTGTTTTAGTACAGTCAATGAAAATAAGAATCTAAAAAACAACACGTTGAACTACGAGAGGTATGATTGCAAGTATTTTAAAAGTATAATAAGTATAAACAGTGTCCATATAAATAGATGTATCCTGGGCCGGAGAAACAACTGAGTAAGTTGGATGTGGGGTCATTACAACACAGTGGCATTGTAGCATTGCGGGGAAAAAAAGTTTTTCTGAACAACATAACTTATAAAGTAATAGATACTGACACATACCTCTAGGATAGATGTGGAGAGAATCATTCACAATAGTTGCAATATATATATATATATATATATATATATATAAAATACATCATATACTCATGACTGACTGAATTAAGACTTTTCAGTCTCCCCTTAAATATGTTTGATAATTCATCTGATCAAACACCCTACATTTCCAATCTCACAATTGTGTGTGTTTGTCACCTCAAGCATTAAGGGAGCTGACTAATGATTGATTGGAGAAATGGGTCATAATTCTTTTCATTTCGACACATGAGTTCACCAGTGAGCTGCAAATCCCATTCCTGCCCTCCATACTTTGTCTCTCAAGATTAAAGTCCCCTGTGGAATCTTGCGCGAGAATTGTTCCTCTTGAGGGAAAGTAGAAGGAGGATTAGCAAAACCTCAGCACGCAAATTAAATCAACTTCCTCCTGATCCGCTCCCACACTGTTGCTCATTTCCTCTCATTTGCGTTCCTTGTTTATTCCTTCCTTCTCTTCCAGGTGCTCTCTGTGTGGATATGTGTGCAGTCACCCTCCCTCACTCAAGTCCCACATGTGGAAGCATGCCGGAGACCAGAACTACAACTACGAGCAAGTGAACCAAGCCATTAACGAGGCCATATCCCAGAGTAGCAGGTAAACACAAGAACGTATTTGCTCACATCGCAGCAAGGCAGTTCTATTTATTTCTATTTATTTATTTATCTTACAGAGTACGGAAATGTGTATTAAACGATAAAGATAATGAGCCTAAGAGCTGAATGGCAAAGGGATCGCGTCGGTGAGATACGGAGCATTATAAGAAGCGTAAACATTTGATTTTGCAAGATGGCAAACCGTAGAGTCTTCGGCCACAAAATTAGGAACAGTAGATTGTTACTCCAGGCATATTCAGCCTAATTTTGAAGCAAATAAGGACCATTTATAAGTCCTTTTGTTTGCCATGCAATTCAAAGGATTGGATGAAATTGGATGAATTTCTGAAATGTCAGAAACCTTTGTTTACAGTCCATTATACAGTGTGAGCAGTGGGCTTGCACTGCACATTGTGTGAAGATATAGATTGAGATCTTGGGCACAACAGACCTGTAGCTGCACAGTCTGAGGTGGAATTGAAGGCTTCCAAATATAGGTCAGGTTTACAGCTGCAGCCATCACTGAAACGTCACGTCCTCTTTCTGTAACGACACTCACGTCATCTTTCTCTCTCTCTCTCTTGCGCTTTTCCCGCTGATGCCTTCCCTCGTTTCTCTCAGAGCTCCTCAGAAGTTGTCCGCGGTGCCGGAGACGGTGGCAGAGCGCCCGGCAGCGCCCCCGCCCTCCAAGGACAAAGTGCAGGCTGCCGTGGAATCAACGCCAACACCCGCAGCGCTCACGGCGATAGCGGCAGCCCATCCCGCCGCAGACGACTCAACCGGCCTCCACCCGCCAACCTCGGACCCCTCGCAGTGGCCCGCTGAATCCCCCAGCCCCCAGGGCAGTGACCCCGCTCAGCTCCACGCGCAGTCCCAGAGTCAGCCGCGCGTCGGTCAGGCCCCGGTCCCCGGTGCCAGCATGGAGTACTGCGTGCTTTTGTTCTGTTGCTGCATCTGTGGCTACGAGTCGACCAGCAAAGAGCGTCTGATGGAGCACATGAAGGAGCACGAGGGGGACATCATCAGCATCATCCTGAACAAGGAGCAGCAGCAGCAGCAGCAGCAGCAGCAGCCAGAGGTGCAGGGCAGCCTCCAGACAGCAGAGTGAGACCCATCCTTCTCTTCTTTCTCTTTTCTCATGCTGACCCTGTGCTCCCAGAAGCACATACGAGTCCTTTATAACCTTTCTTCACTTCAAGGTGGTCATTGGTTGGAAGTGTAACACTCACACGTCTACAGCACTCTGGCGATTTACTGCCAGTTCTCAGCATGTAGATCGGGGAGCGACGTTACATCCATATTACTATGTTTTGGTTGGAAAACACTTGTTACTCTGCTTTGGATACAAAGCTCGTTCACAACACTTAGGATTCTGAAATAGCAGCCATTGTAATGGATGGTTGATGAGCTTAAAAAAATAACCCATGTGCACATTTACAGAGGTCTTCTCCTTCATATTGGCTTGTGGGACAAACTTGTTGGGCCGCCTGGTTTCACGTGACTGATGCAGAAGTTGCAGTACTGCCATTTGACCACTAGGTCTTTTTTGCTCCAAATTGTGGGGCTCTTCCTGTCTCCTAATGCATCTACAGTCATTATTTGGGCAGTTAGCAACAATTCCACAATCAGCACCACTGTGCAAACACATGCCCACTGCGTGTGTGTGTGTGTGTGTGGTCATGTGATTAAAAGTGATTGGCTCATTCCTGGAATCAATTTTGGA
>JAFBJT010106861.1:0-14415 GCA_016785325.1 Chascanopsetta lugubris | reverse complement strand
AGATCTGTGTCATTCATGTAGCTTTGTTCTGTGTTCATTTGAAATGGAATCAGATTCACAACAGCTGACAAACGACTAGTATCTCTTATGGTTGTTATTGTCTTGGGGACAAAATGGTGTCACTTGTTGCTGAATGTGAAAAATTAATAAATTAGAAAAATAATTAAACGCATGTACATTTTATTATGTTGCTTTTTCAGTCTGCCTGAAGTTGACTTATTGTTATTTACCTGACAAAGACTCCATAGTCATGCCCACTGTAATTTCTAGTTTTAGCCACATGATGGCAGCAGACATAATATATCACATTGTGTCCACTCAACTGCATTACCAGCACAGTTACATTTCAAAAGCAATTAAATTAGATTAAATTAAATTAAATTGAATTTTTTTAAAGACATTTGATTAAGAATAAAATACACAACTTTAAACATGTGTTTGTTTGTGTTTCAGGGTGAAGCTGGAAAACCTGGTAAAGGTGGAGATCGTGGACCCGCTGGACCTCAGGTGAGAATTCTAACTTCTAAATTTTCAAATCCAAATAATTTTTCATCAGTTTCATTCAATTATTATTTAATTTCCAGTTTATAACATATCTGATACTGATACTGTTTACATATAATCTCCATAATTACCATTACATTGCAATATTTGCCTTTTCATTGATTACTTGGCACTACAATTGTCAATGATCATGACTCAAGGGGAATGGGGGTTTTATTGATTATACAATACAGCGGCTCTCACCATGACTGATATTGATAATTGTACACAATATCAATATTTTAATCATATTTAGAATATGAAATTAACACTAATTAGACTTTTAGTGACTCATTTATCATCATTTTCTCTGGAACCTTTTTCCATGGTTCCCATGAGAGGAGGGAAAACGAGGCAGTATCAGTGTTTCATCTTCTTCTCCTGCTCGGCACAGTTTATTGATCCGGTGCCTTGTTTCTCCTCTCGTGTCACAGGGAGCTCGTGGATTCCCAGGAACTCCCGGTCTGCCCGGCATCAAGGGTCACAGGGTGAGTGTTTGTTGTTGTTGTCGTTGTTGTTGTTGTCATCGTCTGCTGATGGTAAATGATGTTGTTTGCCTTCTTGTGTCCTGACCCTGTGTCTCTGTGTGATCCCCTCAGGGATACCCAGGTCTGGATGGAGCAAAGGGAGAGACCGGAGCTCTCGGTACTAAGGTAAGACCTCAAAATGAGACATTCCATCCTCCGTGTTGTGGAGTTGACCCAGTCATCGTCATGGTAACAACAATTAGAATGTTTATTTCTTCATCACACTCCGTCTCTCTCGTCTTTAGGGTGAGGCTGGTGCTCCTGGAGAGAGCGGCGCCCCCGGACCCATGGTGCGTCACTACAGGAAAAACACAAATGAAGCCACTTTCATTCATGCAAAAATGGCGTAATATTAAAGGTTTATCTTCCTCCCTCTTGTCTGAATAGGGACCTCGTGGTTTGCCCGGTGAGAGAGGTCGTCCTGGATCAAGTGGAGCCGCTGTGAGTAAAAGTGTGACTTTTAGTCACAGAGTTTTTTTTACCTTTAAAGGTGCAGTGTGTAAGATTTGGTGACATCTAGAGGTGAAGTTGCATGTTGTACATATCAGTTCACCCCTCTGAACATGTAGGAGAACCTGTGGTCGACTTCAGTTCAAATGATGTTTTAATATGTCCACTCTGGGCTACTGTAAAAACATGGCAGCCCCTGTAGAGAGGACCCCCCCTCCCTCATGTAAATAAACATTAATGGGCTCATTTAAGAGGAATGAGGGGTGATAAGTGATTCTAAATTCCTGAAAATGTGAGAATGTAATTGTTTTGTGATATTCTTAGAAGTGACAAAAATGAAATCTTACACACTGCACCTTTAATGTTGCAAAATCGAGGTCATGTCAATATGTACAGCTTCATTTGTTATGTTACTCTCTTGTACCAATTAGATCCTTTGAGTGTGAAAGTATGTACACATCAGTATTAAAGGAACATGAGTCAGAGTGACTTTATATGCTGATGATGCTCTTCTTCCTGTGTCTAGGGAGCACGTGGAAACGATGGCCTGCCCGGCCCTGCTGGCCCCCCAGTGAGTTCTGCGTCTTCACACCCATCATAATAATAATGATAATAATAATAATAATAAAGATAAAGAGTATCAACACCTGGAGCCTTCTGGCTGCTGCACCTTCCCTCGTTGATCGACCGCTGAGCTGACAGCCAGTGTTCCCCTCTCTGTGCAGGGCCCCGTCGGTCCCTCTGGAGCTCCGGGCTTCCCTGGCTCTCCTGGTTCAAAGGTAAGCTCTCACTCCTCCCTCCTCACCTGTGACGGGGGTTAAAGGGGGGAATTCCAAAGTACCTCTGTCGAACCAACGTGAAGAGACAAAGCCCTGCGTATAAACCGGTGCCTTTCTGAAATGGGAGTTTACCAGTCCAATCAGAATGTTTGTATGTGCGGGTAAATGGCGGCGTGCAGCTCAGGCAGGATTTGTAGGGACAAGCTGAAATGCTTATGTGAAATGAGAGAAGGCTGAGCCACACTGAAAAGAGCTTTAATCCTCCATCTGTGTGGAAAATGAGGAGGAAGGGGGTTTAAAGTGTGTCCCCCCCCTCACTCCCTCACTCTCTCACTCCCTCACTCCCTCATACTGTCTCTTTCTTCTTCCCTTCTCCCTGCTTTGCATTTGATTTATGCCTCCTGCACGGCAGACGCGCTCAGATCTGAGCTCCAGGGCCCACGCTGAGGCTTCACTTTCTTCTCGGAGCTGCTAAAAAATTCTCTCAGGAAGAACTCTTTTTTTTTTTTTTTTTAAATAAATTCCAGGAGTTTCCTGTGAAACGATCGAGGCAACGCAGGCGCAGAATGTGAATATGAATGTGTGTTACTGTACTTGTGGTTATGAATGGTACCGGGTTACACACATAAACAGTGTCATTTGATATTAGTCTGTGTGTGTGTGTGTGTGTGTGTGTGTGTGTGTGTGTGTGAGAGTGTGTGACTGAAAGACTGCATATGATCCAAGGAGAAGGTCCCAAGGGGGAGTACTAAGCTCCACTGTCACGTTATTATGCTGTACCTTCAGTTGAGTTCATTTGATTAGAAACGCACATTTAAAGTGTGCAAAACCGAAACAAGACACAAACTACACCGAAGGTTTGAACTAACTTCGCTTTCCCTCATTATGGGATCTCAAGGCTAAAATGCGAAGAATTTTTCCCTTAACTTAGAAAGAAAAACCTGGCGATTTCCTTTTCCTTTTGTCCCAGTTTCACCTCCGCGTCCGAGCCAGCGGAATAACGGCCTCGGCTTAGTCGCTGAGCCTCAGTTAGTTTAAAACATCTGTCTCCTGCATCCTCGTCTTTGTAAACAGTGACTAACTCTATTGTGTCATTTGTAAAGAAAGAAAAGAAAAAAAAGGGGGGGGGGGGGGGGGGGGGGGGGGTGCAAAGCTGCAGGACCAGTCAAATGAATTCCATTCACCAGCATTTTTTGGCTGCCTACAACCAAGTGTGGTCAAATCTGGCTCCCGTCCCAAATCTGGGCCGAGGTCAGTCTGAGAGGAGGCATCAGGTCATTTGATCAATACTCAAATCAATATGTTTGATCAACGTCAGGCCTCCTCAGTCACACACTCTTTATTTGGTTTATTTTCAACGCTGCAATTCCTTTAAAGGAACAGTGCGATATATTTTGTGACATCTATAACCACTGAAAACATGGAGGTGAGACATAGCCGCCTCAATGACTCCTTGTTGCCCCCGATGGTCATAAGTGGAATTACATCTGTCAACGATGTTAAAAGCATGTTGGTTGAGGAAAATGGTCAGAATTGTAATTCCACAATGACCACTAGGGGGCAACCATAACCCCAAGGTGATATATATGTGATTTTTAATTTTCATAAAATCATTTGATCCATCGGTCTTTCCTATTATTTATATCACTCTAAATTCTCCACTCATTTATAAAAGTATTTTACCTTTCATACTTTGATGCAAATGGACTAACTACCTCCTTTACTGTCGTCGCTGTGCCGCTGATCAGGGAGAAGCTGGTCCCACTGGTGCTCGTGGACCAGAGGGAGCTCAGGGACCCCGTGGAGAGTCTGGTACCCCTGGCTCACCCGGACCTGCCGGCGCTGGTGTGAGTGATGCTACATGATTATATGGAGACATTTCATGTTTTCAGGTGATATGTTTTTTCTCATCTGTGTTGATGTGCTGCTGTGCCTCGGTGTGTTGTGCAGGGAAACCCTGGTACTGACGGCATCGGCGGAGCCAAGGGATCATCTGTAAGTAACCGATCATCTCTTACTCAATGATGTAAATGGTTTTCGAGACTAGTCACACGACTGACTTCCTCTCCATCGCTCGCTCGACCACAGGGTGCTCCTGGTATCGCCGGTGCTCCTGGTTTCCCTGGCCCCCGTGGACCTCCCGGGCCTCAGGGCGCCACCGGACCTCTCGGGCCCAAAGGAACCTCTGTACGTTCTGACTAAAGAGTTTAATGAAGTGAAAGAACCCAGTGAAGTGACTGTGGAGGGTAATAACTCTCTGTCATTGTGACCCGTTGCCTCCAGGGAGACCTTGGTATCCCAGGATTCAAGGGAGAGGCCGGACCCAAAGGAGAGATTGTGAGTTTTATTTTGTTTGTTTTCTCACTGGCCACGAATTCCCGGATTACGTCTGTGCACACGCTATGAAGCGTGATCCGTCGTCCCATGTATTTTACTCAGCGTGTTATTGATGTGCTTCTCAGGGACCCGCAGGTCTGCAGGGAGCTATAGGTCCACAGGGAGAGGAGGGTAAGCGAGGACCCAGGGGTGAGCCCGGTGCTGCTGGACCACTTGGACCTCCCGGAGAGAGAGTGAGTGCCTTCACATGAGTCTTTTCAAAATAAAAGCAGCCGTGTCAACTGTATATTTAGATGCATGTCCCCATAATCTTGGAGTCTGTATATTACATCATCTATATTTTAACCTGGAAGATTTCATACATTCATCAGAATCGTCCTTGTTGTGGAAAATAGATCATGCTGACTCATGATTTTGTGTTTCCTGCCTATAGGGAGCGCCTGGTAACCGTGGTTTCCCTGGTCAGGATGGTTTGGCTGGTCCCAAGGTGAGAGACATCACAGCTTCACCTGCTCCTCAGACAATAGTTTGATACAAACTACCTCAACTAACAATATTCAAAACTCTCCAATCCTCTCCTTCAATTTGTGACTGTGTGGTGTAAATCTGTATTTGTCCATATATATAATAACACATCTCTGAATCACCTGATGATTATGTGATTCTCATTTTCATTTGGTTTTACCGAGTAAAACCTTTGACCTGAGGGAATAGTTTACTTCTTCTTTTTGATGTGACAGTGTCGGCGATAGTATCCGAGTTTGGCAGGTGACGCTTCTCATCAATTAGCCGGTTAGCGGTACGACATGTCGTTCCCCCTCTGGGCCTCTAGATGGCAGCATAGCTCAGCACCCCCAGCATGCACCAGTGACCTACATGTCCCCTCTCACCATGGCCAGCGTTTCATTCACCATTATCTTCTCCCCCTGCACACTTTCATTTGTAGCAAAATGAGTCTGTCAAAATGTAATCTTCACCGCCTCCAGCAGGTCAATGGAGGGAAACTCATTTCCCGTGGGCTTCCGGAATTGAAGTGTCACCTCCTTAGTGACTGACTGAGTGACCAATTCCTGCCCTCTAATCTCTCTCTCTCTCTCTCTCTCTCTCTCTCTCCCTCTCTCTCTCTCCCAACTCAGGGAGCCCCCGGTGAGCGCGGTCCCGCCGGCGCCAGCGGCCCCAAGGGTGCTAATGGTGACCCCGGTCGTCCTGGAGAGTCTGGGCTGCCTGGAGCCAGAGTGAGTTCAGTCCCACACACACACACACACACACACACACACACACACACACAGACGTCGCTGCACTGCAGGAACACGACGCAGAGTCAATAACTCACACAATGCTGGACTTGAACGCAAATCTGTGGGAAGGACCCGGCTCCTCTGTGACCCTTCATTTAATTCTGAGTGCAGGAAAACGCTTCTCCTCCTGTGCTCTATATTTCCCACAATGCATCTTACAGCATTTTCAACTCATTAACCTCGACGTCCTGTAAGTTCGACCAGGTTTTTAAAACTCAGCCCACACCTCCTCCTTCCTTTTGCCCTACATTACCCACAATTCATAGCACGATTGTAGCCCTGAGCTCCCCGGGCAGAGATAAGCAGTGAGCTGCAGAGGTCCGGTCAGGACTCTCCTCTCTTGATCCTCACCAGACTTTCAGAAACAGCCCCCTGGAGGCAGGTGATCAGATCTAAAGCCTCCACCAGTTCTTGAAATGTCCTTTAATAGAGAAACAAACAGAAGTTCCCTTTGATTTGTGAATGAAATCGCTCCAAAGACCTGATCCCGACCTGTTTCCACGCGGACCTGTGCGGCACCACAGGAGGAGTGAGCCAATCAGTGAGGTGACTGGCAACATGCCCTCCATTGCGCGGACGAGCCGTTTCCCAGCGTCACCTGTGTCTTTGTGAACGTTGAGCGTGAACAGCGCCACCTGTTGTGCGGTGGGAGGCCCGAGGCGCCCCCGCGCCTCCTCCACCATGCAGCTGTCAGTCACTTCCATCCGGAGGCGTCGAACCCTTGTTTCCCCGCTCGCCGGCGCCAAGCAAAACGTGAAAATGAAATCTCACCGCGCTGCCATATGCTCCTGATATATGAATATATATTTTTATTTTATTTTTCATTTTCCTCCGCCACATGTCTGCATGCTGATCGTGTCTCTCTGTGACAGGGACTGACTGGACGACCCGGAGACGCCGGTCCTCAAGGCAAAGTCGGACCTTCTGTAAGTGCACCGCTTCATGAAACTCGTGGCTATGGTGCTTTTATTTTGAAAACCACAATTTATTCATGCATAAACAAGACAATATGAAAACTCGTATTGTGCTATCCATTGCACTTTGTGTATTTGTACATTGAAAAAATATGATAATTGAATATCGACATACTTTGAGTTGAACTCTTGTTGATATTTAGATTAAACTGCATAAAATACACATGGGATATCACAGAATTGTGGTGTAGAATATTTAGCTTGATCTTTCTTGTGGAGCGGTGTATGACCTCGAAATATAGTTTATTGTTTTCATGACCTATTTTCATATTTGGAGCAATTTCCTCCATAGAGGCGGCCATGTTTTTAGGGTCATGCTCTTTCATAGTTTTGTTACTTTTTATAACATACAAAACATTTTCTGTTTAGAGTTTTTGTTCTTTCATTATTACCATTCACCACACTGATTACGATCTGATCATTCTTTATGTGCGGTCATTTAAAAAATGTCCCCTCAGGATTTTTATGTCTTTACAATCAAGGGAGGGAAATTAATTACATTCAATTATTTTTTTCTTAATTTGGTGTTTGTAAAATTACCCTGGAACTAAATCCCACTTCACTTTTGCTGGACTTAGGGAGGTGCTGGTGAAGATGGACGTCCTGGACCCCCTGGACCACAGGGAGCCCGCGGACAGCCCGGTGTTATGGGATTCCCTGGACCCAAGGGTGCCACGGTACGTGTTTCCTATAGTAGGAATAAACTCTTGAAGTACTCATGAGCAACACTTGACCCAGTGAATCAGACATCACCCTCATATCTGCACTCTCTCTCTGTTGTGACCAGGGTGAGGGTGGCAAATCTGGAGAGAAGGGACTGGCTGGAGCTCCAGGTCTGAGAGTAAGTGATTCAACCTTTGCTGCTTTGATTACATGCTAGAAAACCATTTAGCTTTAATAACTATTTTTTAACTTTATGTTTTATGAAAGAGGAAAGAGAGAATGTAAGAGAACCAGGACATGAGAAGTGGGGCTGCAGCGCCCCTAGTGGCAAGTAGCCGTAACTGCAAGGCAAAAAGAGATGAAATTCAAAAAGGTTTTGACTTCTAGGAACCCAGGTAGAAAATACATATTGGTAACTTCATAATTAACAAATAAACATGTTTATTGACATTAACTGGCTTTGTTTATTAAAAGTCACACATTTTAAAAGAGATCAAATTGAATCCTTGTGTTCAAACGCACGGGGCAGTTTTTATTCCGCTGCAGCTGTGAGTCACCATCGATCGCGAGGAGCATGTTGAAAGGATCAATTATTGTTATCAGATGTCTCATCCAGTAAATAGCGCCACTTTTGTCCCCCCCCCCCCCCCCTCATCATCCTGACTCCTTCCCTTTTCTCCCTCTCTCCAGGGTCTGCCCGGCAAAGATGGAGAAACCGGCGCCGCTGGACCCCCTGGCCCCGCTGTACGTATCTCTCCTCCTTCCCTCCATCCCACTCCTTAAACCATTAAACCACAGAAACTGATTGTATCTCCCCTCCTCCGCCTCTTTCCTCCACCTGCACTTAGCGCCAACCTCCAGTATCCTTCATTTCCCAGACCGTCTGGCTGATAGCTCCGAGTAAAGAGCCTGCAAAGAGCCTGCCCTTGACTCTAGTATCAGGGCCTAGTGTGCGATCGCTGACCTCAGGAAACCTGAGCACAGTCATTTCAATAATGTAGACATCACTCGATTTTTCCAAACTCTCTGGCGCCCCCTGTAGCTGCAGTTCTCTCTTTCTTCTACAACGGAATGCTTTCATGTCAATCGCGACCTCTGATTGATGGACTCTCTTCATAGGGACCTGCTGGAGAGAGAGGCGAGCAAGGACAACCCGGACCCTCCGGCTTCCAGGTGAGTTTGAGTACCTTAAAGGTGCAGTGTGTGCTTTTTGGTGACCTCTAGAGGTGAAGTTGTGTGTTGTATCCGTCACCTCACCCTCACCCTTCTGAACATGCAGGAGAACGTATGGTTGACTCCAGTCATCATTAAAACTCAAACGATTTTTATTACGTCCACTTTTACAACGGTAAAAATATGGCGACCCCCGTAGAGAGGACCCGCCTCCTCATGTAAATATACATTAATGGGCCTCATTTAAGGGTAATGGAATAAAATAAAACATTTAGATGATTATAAATTCATAAAAATATTAATATATCATTGTTTTGTAATCTTTTTAGAAGTGACATAAATGACCAAAATCTTACACACTGCACCTTTAAATCTTAAAATAAAGTTTACAGAATGTGCCTTCTTTCTGTACACACATATTAAAGCAAAGTAGTACAACTGCAAGCCATCAAACCACATCTAGTTCATCAATTGTGATATCTGTGTTTCTATTTCTCTCTTGCACACAGGGTCTGCCTGGACCCCCAGGCCCCCCTGGTGAGGGAGGCAAGCCAGGAGACATGGTAAGTGCATTGTGAATACGTTTAGAGGTCGAGCTCATTTCATATGTCCTGACTTCTGCTCATTCGTTCCTCTTTAACACGTCACTTCCTGTCCCCGTCATGTTCAGGGTGTTCCTGGAGAGGCTGGAGCTGGTGGCGCCACCGGACCCAGAGTAAGTCTTGGGGTCCATCCTCTGCTCGTCTTTGCTCGGTTTCGATTGTTGGACGTTTGCGCTGATTGTCGCTCGTGTGGCTCGTTCAGGGTGAGCGTGGTTTCCCCGGAGAGAGAGGAGCCGCTGGTCCTCAGGGTCTGCAGGGACCCAGAGGTCTGCCTGGAACTCCTGGAACTGACGGACCCAAGGTGAGACCAACGACACATATGTGTATATATAGATATCGATATATATATATATATCTATATATAGATATAGATATACATTATACTGGTAAATATGCTTCTGTGATGTTTTACAGTGGATTCCAATGTGTAATTGAATTCAATTACATGACATTGCGGGGCCCCCTGGTGGTCTAGATTGGCCCCTGACTACTGCAAATGGTTCCATCCTAAATGTTAGGGATCGTCAGAATTTTAATAGTAATTCGAAGCAAGAAAAAAAATAAATGAACGCTTCAGAATGAATACATTTTTATTCGATGAAGACGTCTCAATCAAAGACGACCTTTGACCTCACACCTTGGACACTGAGTTGCCTCAGTGCTGCTCAAAGGAGCCTAACATCCCAATACTTGATTCACGCTATCAGAGTTTTTTTATGTGTTTTGTTGTGTCATGTGATACTTTCGTTGTCACTTGACATTTTTGTCATTAAAAAAAAAAGGTAAATCATAGTGAAACGTCCAAGTCAACAAGTCGCCCTGTTTATCACCCGTCCACTCCCTCCATCCTCTGTGGTCATTAGTCCATTCGTCACCGCGCGTGGAGGAAGAGCTCCGAGCCGCTCCAATTCTCCCCCCTGTAGGATTTTGTTATCTGCTCAGATTTTAATCCCAGTTCAGAGGTTTTCACTCCCCTTCAGCTGAGGCAGGAGCCGATGGAGAGGCAGAGGATTAGAGAGACGACAGCAGCGAGTGATATTGGAGGAGGAGGAGGAGGAGGAGGAGGAGGAGGAGGCAGTGATGGTAGAGAGTTGCAGAGGGACATGTTGCACGAGACACATCCTGCGAGGAGTCAGAAGATGTTTCTCTCTTAATGTATTCACAGCAGACATGATGGAGGCTTTGCCCCGTGGGCACGTTTTAATGGTTGGAGATGAGCGGCAGAGATCGATGTGCGGGGGTTTGATCTCCAGAAGCAGCAGCATAAGTGTCGTTGAGGAGCCCGGCAACTTGTGACCCGGAGTCGGTCCGATGGAGCCGTTTTAAAACAACATCAAAGTCGGGCTTTTGGTTCCAGTCTCAGACTCTGGTGTTTGGGATCGAGTATCTATTAATTCATTTGTTTATTTTTTAGGATCCAAAAAATTCAGAATGAAAGGCAACCCCACTATCCCAAGGAACATGTGCGCCATTATATTTGATTTCAGTCAGATTCATGTTGATGTCCAACACCCAGTGTTTACATCTTTAATGTTACTTGTTCTTTATTTCTCCAAACGTCCCCCGGCACAAAGATGAACCGTCACGCTGAGACCACATCATTTTTATTTGTTTTTTAAAACCTCAACCACATCCAAAATGAACTTCTCTGTTTCTGTGGCAGGTGTTTAATCAAAGCTGTTCCACATCTGACCCTTCATTTATTCCTTGCTGTGTTAACAGGGAGCCATCGGACCTGCGGGTGGATCGGGAGCTCAGGGACCCCCCGGCCTGCAGGGTATGCCTGGAGAGAGAGGAGGCGCTGGTATTCCTGGACCCAAGGGAGACAGAGTGAGTCACAACCAACAGTGTGTTCATGAATATGCATGTACTTAATTGTACATAGATTGATATATCTTGAGTTTTTTTTTCTAAATGTATTTTTATATACTTTTTTCTATGTCTGATTAAAAAAAATTGTAATTATTTTTTATTGTATTTTTTTATTATTATTATTTACCATTGTTATGATCATTCCTACAGGGTGACATTGGAGAGAAAGGACCTGAAGGTGCTTCCGGAAAAGACGGCGCCAGAGTGAGTCATTGTCACCGATGGTGTCAGACAGAAATGACTTTATTTTGTAAACATGTCAAACGATTCAAAATGGCTGTATACTTCACAACACTGTATCAAACGTTCCTGCTTCCTGTCCCAGGGTCTTACTGGTCCCATCGGTCCTCCTGGTCCTGGTGGTCCCAACGGAGAGAAGGTGAGCAATTGGATGTAACAGTTAACTTTATGATTTTAATATATCATATTGTTTTTAAGCCAGTGCCTATAGCATCATGTGTGTTAATCCTGTTTGCCTCCCCCTACAGGGTGAATCTGGTCCTGCAGGTCCCTCCGGTGCCCCCGGTACCCGCGGTGCTCCTGTAAGTGTCACAATTTCACCTGAAGCAACTTATTTCAGTAGTTTTGATCCCATTCTGTTCATAAATCAAATCCAAGATCCACTCCTCACTTTCCTCTCCCCGCTCTTTCTCCTTCTGTAGGGCGACAGGGGTGAGACCGGACCTCCTGGACCTGCCGGATTCGCCGGACCCCCTGTAAGTAACGGGAAAAAGCCGAGAAGTCCTTGAACAGTTTTGTGAGGCAGAGAAACCTGCAGCAATAATCTGAGGAGAACTGATTAAGAAAACAACAAAGATTTATTATTTTGGATTTATTTTTAGAATCGTCTGCTCATACATTTCTCTGATTACACTGGTGATTCATAAGTCACTTTGGTAATGACCTTAAATGCCCCCATAAACAACACAGTGAAGACAGGCTATTTAAATATGTTCAAATTCAGTTTATGTAGATTAGAAAGTGGTGATTAAAGGTCCAGTGTGTAATATTTATGTAAAATAATTACCTTGAATAATGAGTGTGTAACAATAATGAGCGTATCATCACCTGAGTGTTGTTTCCATTACTCTAGAACGAGCCAATCATATTTACGTCCTCTCTATGGCGGCGGCCATGTTTCTACAGTTACCCGTGATGGACAAACTAAACACCCTTTGCACGTAACTTCACCACTAGATGTCACTAAACCAAACTCTCTTTGCCTTTACACTGAAATGCGCTGTAACGGAACACGTATGAAACACAACTGTTGACAATTAGTTCTGATCCCGGAATCATTTGGATCTCAATCACGTGATGGATGGATCTGAGCCCCTCCGATCAACTGTGATACTTTCATAATGGACTCATCAATAATTCTGGGTCATCGGAGACAAGACAGAATCAAACCTGACGCAGCTTCTCTCTGTTTATCTCCTCAATCTGGACACATCCTCCGTTCATCCCTCAGTCAGTCATTTTTTAAATCTCGGCCTCGTCCTCATTCCTGTTCCGCTGCCTCGGACAGATCAGCGCTCAGATAGTCACCAGTCCTCGCATCACTCACTCATTCGCTCAGTTTCTCCCGAAGACTCGCGGGGCTGTCATCAGATAAAAGTTTTTTTTTTTTTAATGTTTTTAATAAGCCGCATCCTTTCCCCAAGTCATTTTCATCAATGTGTTTATTGCAGCTCTATTCATCACGTGTCTGCGCTGCAGGTTGCTCCGTGACTAATCAATGACTTTGTGTCAGGAAGAATAATGCGACAAGGTCTAAATGTTTTTTTTAGTTCACGGCCCCTCAGACAATCACATCGCGGCTTATCTGCACAGAGAGCAGACACTGATGGGTGGTGACACACCTGGTGCTTTATAGAATATTAAAAAACGTCATTTCCAATGTCTGACTCATCTTGTTATTTGTTGTTTTAATGACTAACTCACCCCCTATCTTTTTTCTTTTTTTTTCTCTTCCAGGGCTCTGATGGTCAACCTGGAGTCAAGGGAGAGCAGGGAGAGTCTGGACAGAAGGGAGACGCTGGTGCCCCTGGACCCCAAGGACCATCTGGTGCCCCAGGACCTGCTGTGGGTGTCACTTTAGACTCAGGATTGTCTTTTTAAAAGATAATAATAATAGAAATAAAACAATATGTCAGGCTGATGAACCCTAATGTCAGACATGAAAGTAACATGTATTTTCTTTATCAGGGTCCCACCGGTGTTTCTGGACCCAAAGGTGCTCGTGGTGCTCAGGGACCTCCTGTAAGTTACTTTCTGAACATGTTTCATGACTTTCTCTTGTCGTAGAATTGTAAAATGTATGTTTAAAAAAAAAATGTTTCAAATGAATTCTTCTTCCTTCAGGGTGCTACTGGATTCCCTGGAGCTGCTGGTCGTGTTGGTCCTCCTGGTCCCAACGTGAGTTCATTCACCCTCTGCTGTGGCTGAATCCAT
Organism: Chascanopsetta lugubris; assembly: GCA_016785325.1. NCBI lineage: Eukaryota > Metazoa > Chordata > Actinopteri > Pleuronectiformes > Bothidae > Chascanopsetta > Chascanopsetta lugubris. Next base: position 743 of record JAFBJT010106861.1, on the reverse strand, counting down.
CAGCCTGCAAACCGTCCATATAAGGTCATATGCTCAGTTTAAAACGATGTGTTTGCATCGTCAACACACAAAAAAAGCTACATTATATATTATGAAAACACTGAAGCATAAAACTGAAGGTTTGACAAAAGAAAACCCGGTGCAGCAGAAGAGACGGGGGACTTTTCTGAAGCTTTGTCACGTTGTCTCGTCTCAGACGTTTTTTTAATTGGCACCTTTAAAACTGTTCCAGCTGCAAATGATCAGATCGTGGGGAGGAATGTTTTTTTTTTAGACATGAGAAAGGAGATGAGATAGGTGATATTAAAAAGATGTTAATCCCTGCTGGAAACTCAGGGTTGATGAAATATTACAGAGGAGCTGTTCACACGGTTCGTTTGCACCAGCCACAAACATCATGTTGTTATAAATACAATTCAGTTATTTTCAGTTCCACCTCCGTCACTGGAGGTTTATCTGGACTTTACCAGATAGATGGATGGATGAGTGGACAGATAGAAAGGTGGAGTGACGATGGATGGATAGATTGATGGAGGTATGGATAGATAATGGATGAATGGGTGAATGTCTGGATGGATGGATGTTTGGATAGATAATGGATGGAGAGATGGATGTATAGATCGATTGATGGATGGATGGATGTTTGGATAGATTGATGATGGATGTTTGGATAGATTGATGGATGGATGTATCGATCGATTGATGGATGGATGGATGTTTGGATAGATTGATGGATGGATGTA
>JAFBJT010106857.1:4640-17139 GCA_016785325.1 Chascanopsetta lugubris | reverse complement strand
CACACACACACACACACACACACACACACACACACACACACACACACACACACACACAGGCCATTTGGCTGTAATGGAAATGCTTCAGCGGCCCTCCACTGTCATTCATCATTTTGAACTTGTTTCAGAGTAGATAAGTGATGGTGACTGGCCTGACCTGACTCCGGATGGATACAAGGCTGTCAGACTGGGGTGGAGGGGAAAGGGAAAGGAGGAGAGGCCAGTCCATGCAACTGATAACAAATAATAATTGATCTTCTCATCATGAAAACTGAATGCATAACTTCTTCTATAATTCGAAAAAAAACAATGAGTGAGTTGCAACCAGGCCCATTCAGGACAGGAGGGGACGTCCGCAGAATCACAATCAGCTGCCTTGATAAAACTGTGGTAGAAGGTCATGAAGATCTGCGACTGTGCAGCTGTTCCAGATGTTTGCATTATGAAGTTGATTGGATGATGATGATCCGAGAGCCAGCTGCAGCACCACTGAATTCAATGTATCCAGTTGATGCTCCTCACCCGGTTTCATTGTTGCTCCCACTTTGGTGCTTGCATGTGTGTGTGTGTGTGTGTGTGTGTGTGTGTGTGTGTGTGTGTGTGTGTGTATGCGCATATGCATATTCTATATTTGTCCCTTGTATTACGTTCACCTTTTGGACCCTATGGAGTTTTATCGTAATTAAAACTATAATCACAGAATAAGAATATTGTTATATTGTTGTACACACACACACACACACAGACACACACACACACACACACACACACACACACACACACACACACACACACACACACACACACACACACACACACACACACACACACACACACACTCCATTACGGGCGGCACAGGCTCCCGCCAGTGTCCCGGCACAGTAAATGCAGGTCATTAAACCAACATCCAAACATCTTCTTGGGCCCGTGGGTCACATGTTTGACAGCCTTACTTGACATATATTGCCCTTATCTCACTTCCAAAACGCATTGGTAACACGGTGATTGATATTTTGCAAGTACAATTTATTTTTAAGATCCTATTTAACGACATCAGACAAACTATAGTACTTTAAAGATTTTAAAGGCACACATACATCTGGCAGTAACACTCTGTAACCATTCTCTGCTCTGTGGCGTCTGGTCTGTCTGTTTTCAGAAGAGGAGAACTGGAGGGATGTGTTTTCAGATAGACTGAATTTCCCCTCCGTCACGTCAGCTTGATCGATGGAGGCACATCACATCATTTGGACCCCGCTGTGATCATGGCTGCCTTGTGACCATAAAGGTGACTTTGCCATCGTGGCCCTTGGCTGTTGGAGACGTGAACCGCCGCCTCGGTGTCACAGATGTTGGAACACGGAGTCGTGCCTCGGGTCACAGGACAGGACGGCTTCCCCACAAGCCACCTCCATTTTCAGAGGCGAGGATCCACGACCCGTGACAGAGGTCTTCATCAGCGACAGGACATGTTTTTTTAACAAAATGACCACGGAATGGTTCGTTGACCCCGGTTCACTCGGTTGGTCTGTCACAGTTTGAATGTTGATTTCTGTGGGTATTGTTACAGCATGGCAGCATGGCAGGAGAGAGTGAGGGGTAAAAGCCTTTCCTGTTCCTCCAGGAAAGCGGTGGAACACATTTGCACTTCCTCCACATTTACAAAAAATAAGGCCAAAACATCTCTCACATGGACGCTGCCACGTTGTGTGTCCCATTGCAAATTATTCACAGCTGACAGTAATGACCTTTGACCTCATTTTTGATATAAAAAAACAACAGATCAAAACCAAATATCCAATACATCATTACACAGACACGCCTAACATAACCAGAAAAACATTTTACCTTTCCCATAAGCTGACATGGGGGAGGGAGGGTTTGCATACACTACTGGCACCAGCCTCTAGGGAGCAATCTGTTTTTCAAAACAGCCTCTGGGTGTCACCATCTCCCACAGAGATGTATTATAAGAAGAGGACACACTGTTGGATGTGGGGTCTCACTGTTTCTTATGAAAGCTGATCTCTGGCATATGGAGTCGAAGAAAATATTTCTGCGAAGGCACTTCCATGTTGGACATACAGAGGGCGCACTTGTGCCGCTCTTACTGCCCCATGGTTCAGATGCATTTTCATTACAGTGAAATATAGGTCAGAAATAAACATCAGGCAAAATGCTAACCCGCGAAAAAAGTAATGATCCGTAAGGGGGATATGAGGTAATCGGCTAATCAGCTCATTAACGAATATCTATTTCTCAATGTTAAGTTATACAGCATCAAAGCTCGGTGCACTTCCTGGTATATCCACTTCTTTACCATTTATCTAAAATCTCCCATCTGATAAGATAAACTTAATTAATCTCATGCCCGGATAATTCACTCATTACAGGGAGAGGTGGAAGGAATAATAAGTGAAAGTCATAAAAAAAAGGGACATGGAATAAAATACAACACAGTATATATCGTCACAATCTCATGGAGCGTCTATGAAACATGTTTCATAATCGCAGAGCAAAACAGGGTTAAATGCTTTTCGATACCGTGACACAGTATCTTAATAAAAATATCCACGTTCAATGAACCAGATCATTTCGGCATCATGTAAACAAATAAGGTGCCTAATTAGTTATGAGACTGTTTCATGGTTGTTGCTCAGTGAGGCATTCACGCATGTATCGCCCACATACAGAACATACGTGTAACACACATTAAGAGAAAAAGACTGTAAACTCTGACAAACCCCACAAACTAACCGTCGGCGTCTTGAACATTTTGTTTGTTGCGACGCGAGCGCGAGCAACAGCTGAGTGGCATGACAGAGCAGAGCTGCTTTAATAATGAAGCAGATCAGCAAAGGTGCAGAGCGTTCACCCAGATCTGTCGCTGCAGTCACACGCACACACGACACCCGCGACGGAGGGATTCTGCAAAGAGAGGGAACACAGACAGAATGAGGCATCACACTGCTTCATGAGGGTTAGTCTTTTCAAAATAGGTTGTAAAAGCTCAAACAAACACACATGTAGAGGTCTTTTTGGACTAATAGTACTGAACGACACCAGTCACATTCACTGATCCACGCTGTCTTGTTGGAGGACAGGGTGAAGAAGCCAGGGGCAAAACAGTGTGTATGAGAGTCCTCACTTGATCAGTCAATGTGAATTCAACTCACTTAAAACGGAGGTTTACTCTTAAATCAATTCTCAAAAACCTTAAATTGGCGGAGAAACCTGGGACCTATTTATAAGTAATTGTCCTCAATCTTTAAAACACAGTCTGAAGTCTTGTCATCCTGCTGCTCAGTTTACGGCAGCTCTGAATTCGGGCCAGCGTGTGGGATTTGGTGGCACCTTGTTGAAGTTGAAAAATGTAGAAAAGATGAAGCATGTAGAAAAAACCCAATGTCATCTTCACATTAAAACCCAAATGGATTTAGTCGGTCCGTTCCGGGCTACGATGAACTGTTAGTGGTGTAACATGGTGGCCTCCATTTAAGGTCCTGTCCCTTATGTAAACAAACAAAGCCTTATAAACAACATTAAAAGAAAAGTTTCGGGCAGTTGATTTAGAAACCTGTCAAACTGGACTTTTAATAACTCTAATGAAAGGAAATGATGGGTCCTATAAAATCACATGCACACAGTGCGAACTCCAATGCATCAGTAAAGGAATATGATTTCATATTTTATCCTTACAATGACAAACATTGCCATACTGTGGTTTTAGGGAGGTACGGCTTTTGTCAAATGCTCTCTCGGGTTATATCTTATTTGATATCTGGTTGAGGTGTATTTGGTTGTGTCCATGTTACAGAAACACTGAGCTGCAGGTTAATTGCATAGAGCTTCCAGACTAGCTGTTGCTGTTGTTAGAGAAAAACAACCTCATTCTTTAACAGAAAGGAGACATACAGTAGGAGTTCAAGTCCTTAAAATGAAAAAGCTTATTTCCCCGATTTCACTTCCTTGCGGCACTATTTAGTTAATTTGTCTTTTATCGGAACAGATCTTCCTCTTCCTGCAACCATTTTCTAATCCCTTCTTCGGTGTTTGGTATTTTTTTTCTCCAAAGGGAAACTTTGAGAAACATGTAAAGGCTGGGGGATAAAAAAAGACCACTGATTATCACACGCAAGTAATCTCACATCAAAAGGAATTTGTGATGTGGAGACGTGTGAAAACTTTGCTGGAGTGAAAAGAAAGGTCTCAACATTTTTGATGATCCACGGTCAAAGTTACTGCACTGGCAAAGTGGCATTTTCCCTCCTGATTACTGAGTGGGTTTTTTTTCTCTCTCTTTCTCCTTAGTGTTGTGTTGACCCGCTGTGACTGCGCCTTAATGAAGGAGGATGTGAGACAGAGAACTCAGAGAACTTGAGAAACTCAATCAGGTCAGGCAGCAGGACACAGGCGTGGAATGTAAACTCGGAGGGCATCTGATACTAAAAGTCACGCGCTGTGCATGAGCAAGTTTAAGACATTTCCCTCCATCCACATAATTATCTCTGCATCATTTCATCCATCCATCCTTCCATCCATCCATCCGCCCATTTACCCAGCCATGAAAGTTTCCAACCATCAATCTATGCATTGATCCATCTATCAAATCATCCTTCTTTCCATTTATCCATCCATTGTTTGACCAATCCATTCATCTACCCATCCGTGAAAGTGTCCAACTGTCCCATCAACCTGTCCATCCCAGCATCTTTCTATCCATTCATCCATTCATCCATCCATCATTTCATTCATCCATCCATCCATCCATCCGTCCACCTACCCATCTGTGGAAGTCTCCACCCCTCCATCTATCCGTCTTTCTCTCCATCCATCCATTCCTCCGCCTTATCCCATGAAGGTCACGGGAGAGCTGGATCCAATCAAGCCTGACATTGGGTGAGGTGCACCAGGGCCAACACTAAAGGACAACAGCTTACCATTGTGCGTGTGTGTGTGTGTGTGTGTGTGTGTGTGTGTGTGTGTGTGTGTGTGTGTGTGTGTGTGTGTATTTACTCTTTTAGTTCCAAGTAACACTGGAATTTTTGGAAATTGCTCAATACCCTTTGTTGTGTATTGCTCAATACCCTTTGCTATCTCAAAATATCTTTTGTTTGTTTTTGTTGTTGTTGTTGTTATTGTTGTTGTTGTTAGGAATCCACAAACAATACTGAGCCCGCATCGAGAAAATGTAATCTGCTACTATATGATGTGATGCATGAGTGAATTTATATTCGGAGCCCACCTGTAATAAAGATGCAGGTCCAGGAATACGTTTGTTGTCTTTCTTCAGCCTGATGAAACAGTAGCACTCCCTTTACTGTTAGAGGCTCTCTCTCTGTTCATGTTATAATGAAATATTGCACAACCACTCATTGACCCACAGTCATCTCACACAGAGCGTTCAATATGCGCTGCGGCACGTGCATACAAAGAGTGAGAAGGAAAGCCACTAATTAATGAGGGTAGACGCCTCTGTGTGTGTGCGGATATAGAAATATTTCTCTGTTTCTTTCTCCTCTTCCACTCTGGGTGAAAATCAATGGTTGAGTCAATAATTCCCATTCCTGGGGAAAAATGTCTGTTTCTCCTCCACCTCCTAACTACAGTTGTGGGTTTGTTTATCAATGAGGAGATCGGATCTTATAGGATGTCAAGTATGCAAATATTGCATTGACTGCCTGGGTTCGGGGGAATGGTTAAAACCAAGTCATGGCAATGATCTGAATGAGCACCAGGAGTTCCTACGCAACGGCTGCAGCACATGACATTTCAAACAGGCGCTGGTCTCGACAATATTTTATACAAATGGAGGCGTCATACGGACGGAGGGAGGGGAGGAAGAGGATCCACAACGAGATCTTGTGTTTACTTTTCGTATATAAACAATGGGCAAGACACCCATGTATGTCGGCTGAGGGCTGTTGATAACTGGCCTGGGATTTTCTGTGAGGGAGGGGCAAGAGCTCTGCAGAGTGAAAACAGGACCTGGAGCAGTGGACAGTACGAGGACATGTGAAACCGTCGACCTGTTGTAGCGCTGACTCGGACTAAATTGCACGACCAGGTCTAGAGGTCTGTTCTAAGTCTTATTTCTTATAAATTTGTCTTGATGGTCGAAGTATCTTCAATCAATAATCAGGTCCATCAGCGTGGACATTGTTGATTTTGCTGCTGCTGCTGCTGCTGCTGCTGCTCACCCACGTGAACAAATCTGAAAGGCAGCGGAGTGTTTGGCTTATGAAAGCCTCATCAAGCTCTGAGCCAATCAAATCGTAGCTATTCATCCTTCTGCTTCTGGTGTCTCTCTCCTTGATTGCTCTCGACTCCAAATTAAATATCTGGCAGAGTTGATTTCCAGAGCAATAACACAAAGGTTCAAGCGGTCCCTGGGATTTCAGCAAACAGACGTTTACCCTTTCCATGGATCAAACTGTGTTAGGCTGAAGAGCATTAGACCAGATGAAATGTTTTAATCGCTCCTGCCCATAGTTTCCCCCTGAATTCACAGCGCCTGATGCTGCTCCTTCAGAATATGGTAATTGACGAAAGACAAGATGGAGCGATATTGGATGCACACTTTTCTCTCTGCTCTTTCATTAGCAGTGTAATTAATGCCGGTGCAGATGGATCTTCTGATTGAATTATGTTATATAGCTCTGGATTCCAGGAGCTGAGTGTTTTATGTGGAGAGCTGGCATGAAGACATCCTGTTGGAACAAATGAAAGCATGCCGTTAAATTGGCTATTCATCTGAATATATAGGGGAAAATGGAATTAACCATTTTGTAAAAGCCTGTCAACGACTTAATATCAGCTACCATGATCTACGATTTTTACAGATGGTATTAACTACTTCTTCGCTACTACTACTAATACCGATAATAATAATAATAATGATAATGATAATAAGTAACACAGCTCAAACCTGGAAATCAGGCAAAGACTTCGCATCAGTTATGTTGTGTGCAGTCTGACTAACAATTCAACTTTATATGTAATTAATGACGTTTGAGGCAATTACCCATAACAAGCGAATATTATTCTGACATGCATTACTAAGCCGAATGTTAATTGATACCACACTGATTTAAATCTTCAGTAATGTGGAACCAACAAAGGTAAATAAATTAAGACATGATGTTAATTAAGGCTCATTTAAATAAAAGCCTGATGGGAAAAAACAAGCTAAATACCATCAACTAAATTAGCAGCTAAATTAATGACCAGCTTCAAAGCTTTCGGTGTTTGTCTCTGTGTGGAGTGCAGCCTCCAACTGACAGACATTTTAAAACACTTTTTAAAATTAGTTTTCTTCTACGTATTCCTCAATTTGTTTAATTATATGGGCTTGTGTTGAATCTTATTATTGTAATTTGGAAATTCAAGTTCGACATAAAGCTGAAATAAAACAAATCTTACACCAGAACCCCTTTAAAAATAGAGTTGCAAACTTGTCTTGACTTGTCAACTGACCTGAAATAACAACACTCATCTTCACATCTTCCCTTTGCCTCGTGTATTCTATTCTATGACCTGTCTCCGTGTCTCTGTTACTATACGTGGTCTCCTGTTACTATGCACCTGTGCACCTCAGACACAGCAAATCAACTCTGACACCCTTAAAGCAGAGGAAGCATCACTTGTTCCTTCCACTTTTCGTAACGTTGCAGCCAAATGACCTGAATCTCCCGCTCAGACTTGAGCCTTGATCACCTCTGCTTCAGTTTCACCTGTTTCTGACTAACTCAAATCTGACCCTGTCTTTGTCTGCCTGCCACGTTTCCACTGGCCACCCTGAAATCACTTGCCTCCCCGAGCCAGCCAGGATTCCAGGTTTGGACCACCAGCAGATCCCAGCTTGAAAACATCAATGTCTCCTGTGTTTGAGTCTGCGCTCTCAGTCAATCATCCTCGGAAACATAACGTCAGAAAAAAAACACAATGTCGCCGTGTTATGTGCAATCTGCAGTAACCCCATTGTGTTTAACTCTGAGTGTCTCTTTTCTAAAAATCAGAGAAATCATGAAAGTTAATGAACTCCACTTATTCCCCCTGTGAGTGCTCCCACCTTGGTTGTTTGACAAAGTCACAGCTTTGCCAGAGAAGAGATTCTAATTGACTTCCATCTCTCTGGCAGTGTTTATTGCCCTGGATTTGTGTAGAATGTGTGATGCGACACGTGCTGTGCAAACGAGTAAAAGAGTTTTTGTGTTTTTTAATTGACTGAGACATCAACATTATCTTGTTCTTTGTGGCACTGGAACAATTCAGTGAAGGTGAAATAAAAGAAAAGTGCAGCTTGAAACTAAAGACGTTCTCAGACGTACGGTGAAGTTTGGATCATTAAAGGAACTTTACAACTTTAAAACACACTCACTCAAGTTATAGGAGATGGCAACACATAAGCATGCGATGTCATACATTATCTCAATTTACACTTTAGGTTACACACCGAACTGATAATTAGGTAAAAGAGATTTTGCAGTGGTGCTAACTAACTGATGTGATGCTCGGATGTGATCCGGCGGCTTTTCAGTCAAATTAGCCTGACATTGCATCCCCTCATTTTATGGAGAGAGGAGCAGGCAAATTTAATTGAAGGGCACTTCCTCTTTTGCGAGCCAATGCACAATGTTCATTTGGATTTTTACTGCGCTGTGAGAGCGCCATCAATAACCCCTGTCATCTGCCTGGTCACAGCAGCAGACAGAGCGCCGCCAAGTGCTGCTCCACTGATTTTTGTTGCATTTGCATCTTTACACGAGTCTGTCGCTTTGACGTGTATTTTTTTTAAGTGCTAATGAAGGACTTTCCTCTGCCAAAGTTACACCTGTTGCTCAAAGCATATCATATTCACATTCATAAACACCATTTGAGCCAAATTCAAATGACTGTAGATCGTATTTTGAACGACATCCCGGTGTCTCAGCTTCCTTCTGTCCAGATTTATCTTAACCCTCTTCCCCCTCTTTTTTTTATAACTAACAATCATCTTCAGTCAGTGAAGTCCTCCACTGTTACTACAGTGTGTTGACACATTTGGCTCAATAAGTCAAAACCTGCCATCGCCTGCTCCGCTCTCGCAGTAAGTCAGACTCTGTATCCACGGCTGCCGAGTGACTCACCTGCCTCTCTCTCTCTGAGATGCCTCAGAGCACAGCATGTGGATCTGTGCCCGCACACAGGCTGTACAGTACATGTGAGTGTGTGTGTGTGTGTGGGGGCCCGGCGCGGGGGGGGTAGGGGGGGTGGGGGGGGGGGGGGGGGGGGGGGGGGGGGGGGGGCTGCAGGAATAGATGCGTCTAATATTGTGTTGCCAGAAAAATAGACCGTATCCACAGCTATGGTTCATGATACAGTAAGAGTCCACTCTTCATACCTACCCAGCTACACAGAGACCCATCCATCCATCCATGTACCCACCTTTTACAATTCCATTCAGCCATTAATCCATCCATCCATCCATTCATGGGCCAACCTCTTACCATCCATTCATCCATTCAACTATCCATGTACCAAACCCTTACCATCAATCCATGTACCCACCTTGTACAATTCCATTCTTACATCCATCTATTCATATAACAGCCCCTTGACATTCATCCATCCATCCATTCATCCATCCATGCACCAACCCCTTACCATCCATCCATCTATATACCAACCCCTTTCCACCCATCCAAGTACCAATCTCTTATCATGCATCCATCCATTCATCCATCCATGTGCCAACTCTTTACCATCCATCAATCCACCCATTCATCCATGATCAAACCCCTTACCATCCATCCATTTTCCAACCTTTAACAATTCCATTCACCCATTAATACATCCATCCATCCATATACCAACCCCTTACCATCCACCCATGTACCAATCCCTTACCAAAAATCCATCCATTCATTTATGCGTGTACCAACCACTTACCATTCAGCCATCCATCTACCCATCCATGTAGCAACCCTTTACCATCCATTCTTTCATCCATGCACCATCTCTTTACCAACCATTCAATATATCACTTTTTCAACTGTATGTGTCAGTCTGTCTTGTGATGTTGCTCACAGCACAATGGTAAATGACCGACAGTGATGACTGTGTGTACATGTCAGAAACTGCTGGGGTAAAAATACCTGCATACATTTCCAGCTGCTCACGCATGTTCCCACACCTCGACCTGAAAATAAGCTCTCTTGTCAAGTCATTGTGTCGCTCTAACCACCCTAGTGGGCTTGTAAGCATTTGATTCATTTGATTTTTTGACATAAAAGAGCCATCAAAGTCATCAAGTGCCTGCGAGGAGCTGGAGCAGAGCCAGATTTAACAAAGCCTCTCAGTCAAAGCCCTTCTCAATAGTCTGACAGCACCACAATGTGTGCACAGAGTTTCTGCTTGTGTGAACTCATGACGATGATGATGATGAAATTTTAAGCTGTTCAATTATGATTTCAAATATGTACTTAAAATTACGAGGGACTAATGACAAGATGGCTGACAGAGCATAAATTAACGACGGATGAATGGAAGGATGGATGGATCAATGGATGGATGATGGCAACACAAATGAAGTCATTTCGACACTAAAAAGCATCCAATTAGCAGTAGATAGTGTTCAGATTGCATTAGATGACGTCCCATCTACTTGCATGGAGGAGGCATTATGTGTTCCAATGAACTACCGTCAGCCAGTTCGTTGGACACCATACACATAGTGCTTGTACAGCGTCACCATTTTACATGACATATGATTTTACACATGCTAAACTTAACATTTAGATGATAGTTTCATTATGGGACCAAACTAAAAGATGGCAGGTTGTTAAAGGAGCATTAAACAGGCTCTTTATAGAGTCGACAACGTCTGCCTTTGAATTGTTCTTTGAGATCGCACAAAGTGCCAGGGATAATAGTTTTAAAACCCTCAGAGGCCAAGGTAAATCAACCTTGTAATGTGAAAGGAAAGTACAAAAATCCAGAGTAAAATGGAGGGCAGGCTCATTTTGACCTCCTCTCTCTTGGGCCACTCGCTCCCACTTTTAACATCACATGCACGGGGCCGACAAGGCGAAAACGACAAGTCCTTTGCAACGCCATGGAGGTCATTATTCTCTACCCTGTGATACGACCTGTATTTAACAGGCGTACCATAACTCCGTCGCCATGGTTACAACAATAAATGCAGTTACTGTTACAGAATGACACTGAGTGCATGCAGAATCGACCAACATGAGACAGCCTGGTCAAATGTCTTGGTCGGCATCGCCTGTGTGTCCCGCCCCCCTCACCTGTGTCTCCTAGCAACACAACGGGAGGTGGTTAGCAGTTAGAAGTTAGCAGCAAAGGCTTGATTGAATCATTCATCTGATTATGACACCTACTGGTGAGGTTGCACGTTGATAACTCTAACCTTACTTTCCTTTCCAAACATGTAGGATAACCTAAGGCAGTGTTCAGTTAGTCTCCACTGTGGGGCAGCCTCTGATATAAAATAGGAATATAAGGGCTCAAAAAAGGGCTCATGCTAAGTTATTGTAGACAACATATTATACAAGACAAGGATCGAACAATCATAAAAATATCATTGCAATATTTTGTATTTGATTTCTGACAATAGGTCACTTTAACCTGAATCTGACACACTGTACCTTTAAATCTTCGGAGTGAAATGAAGAAGGGGATGGAGAAAGAAGGTAGATGGATGCAAACAGTCTGTAATTGCTGCCTCTGAAGGATGTGGCCTCTTAACTGGGACACAGCCTCGGGTTTGGTAACTTGTGCAGAGATAAAAGTAGTTGTCATGGTAACGGTAACACAACAGAATAAACAAAATAGACATGGTTGGAATCGAAGAGATACAGAGGAGTTACATTTGTAATCTAACACAGGAAATGGAACATCGGCCTCTTGTGTATAAGCTGTATTTCTTTGACACATCAGTCCTGCACAACCTCCTCCAACATGCAAATGTTTTGTCTCATAATACAAATTTAAACTAGATGACTTTCTCCTTTGATCCTGTCATAGTTCCCGCCCCCAAAATAGCTCACATTATAATAAAACTCCAGGTCGTAGGATGCTGTTCTTAAGACCTGCAGTAGTTGCTCTTTGTCATGTGGCAGAGACAATCAGAGGTTATTTGAAGGTGGAGGAGGAGGAGGAGGAGGAGGAGGAAGACGAGGTGGGCTGAAATTAATTCAAAAGGAAGCTGAACTCCACATGAACTGGGCAAATCCCTTTTTACCAACAAGGAGACATTTGATAAGCGATGCAGGTGACAGGAGAGTTTTTCTACCTGGGGCGTATTGCCGATTCGGCTCGACACAGACAGTGATGACGCCGACAGCACTGATGATTTCTTTATATATTTACTTTGACGAGGAAAGAACAAAATGGAAAGAGACTGCGGCTGGCACAGGTTGGTCTCGCTGGACATGAAAAAACCCTGCAGGCCCATCTTGATATTTGTTTTTTATCTCAGTTTGTTCACCAACAGGCT
>JAFBJT010106856.1:51514-89293 GCA_016785325.1 Chascanopsetta lugubris | reverse complement strand
CGAGACGTCACTAAATCCTTCACACTCACTGTGCCTTTAAGTCCATAAACTAAAGGCACATTTAGACAGTAGATGAATTCAGCCTTCTTTTCTCTGGTCTGGACTGTCTAAGATGCACATGTGACCAGTTAATGCTTTGAATTGTCAGAATACTTTCTGTGGTCGATCTAGAAGATTATTTCTGAAAAATAGGTGGAACTGTGCCCATGAGGAGAGTGTTTACATCTTATACCAGTAAGAAATAAAGTTTTGTTATTGTTTTTAATCACAAACAATATGATTTCATCCAACACATCTTGGATTTATATCATCCAGCCTAACATTTCATCTGTTTTTATCTTTCTCTCCTCTATTTCATTTTTCTGTAACCAGTATAATTCTGCAACCAGTGAGAGTGGAAGCTCTGCGTTCCTGACATCAAAATGGTAAGGCTCGCTTATGTCATCACTGAGCATATCCACACGTTTGTTTTGTATCTTCAGTGTACATTATTCTACTCTTGTGTTGTTCTGTTACAGATTCGCATAGCAGCACTGAACGCTTCTGTGACAGCTACCGATGAGTCTCAAGACCCCTTGAGAAGAAACAAGAGTCAGACCAAAGAAGCTCAGGTACACAACATTTATCATAAATTAATATGAGCTATTTTTATTTGTTCATTGATTTTTTTTTCTGTTGAATAAATTTGTTTATTTTTGTCCACAGGAAGCTGAGGCTTTTGCTTTATATCACAAAGCTTTAGATCTTCAGAAACATGACAAGTTTGAGGAGTCCAGCAGCGCTTATCATGAGCTTCTCAAAACTCCACTGCTCAAAGAGGTAAAATATCACAAAATACATGATGAAATCAAGGCTGACAAAAATACTCCTGCTGATATGACTGTGCAGAAAACCCAAAATATGTTGTAACTCCAGTGTAATATTATCGTATAACTGCTACGGAGGAACATAGATCTGATTTTGTATGATGATTTGATTTGATTGATTGATGATATGTAATTTATATTTACAATTAACTTTTTCTGTGTATTAAATTGAATAGTGTTTGTAACCAATGAATGGTGTTTGTTTGCAACAATTAATAAACAGATTCCACATTGAAGTAGTCCTTTGAAAACATGACTAGAAAAAAAAATATATGCAGTGTCATCCATATAGAAAAATTAATGTTTTTGCTGTTGGATTTGATGTTTGTCCTGCTATCTCTCAGGCTATGCCATCGGATGATCAAAGTGTGGGTCTCAAACATCCTGGGCTGATGTTGAAATACTCCACGTTTAAGAACTTGGCCACTATGTCTGCCTTGCGGGATGATCTGGAGACTGCAATGGAGTTTTATCTGGAGGTTAAAGCATTTTCATAGAAGATTATCCTTCTTGGTTTTGCCCTGCATTGTTTCAGTGCACATTAGCACCACTACAGTTTCTATTCATTCCATATTTTCCTGCTCTACTGTCTCAGGCTGTCATGTTGGATTCCACCGATGTCAACATGTGGTACAAGATTGGTCAGGTCGCTGTGCGATTGGTTCGCATTCCTCTGGCTCGACATGCCTTTGAGGAGGGATTGCACTGTAACCCAGATCACTGGCCCTGCCTGGACAACCTCATAACCATTCTTTACACTCTCAGTGACTACACTTGTATGTAATACATCTTTAAAAAAATATTTCCTTCTGTATCCACTGCTATTACCAGTGTTAAATCTGAAGTATCCATTTGTAATGAAGTCTTATGTGCTCCCTTTCTTTTAGGCTGTCTGTATTTCATCTCCAAAGCCCTGGAGAAGGATCATTGTTACACTAAGGGCCTGGTGCTGAAGGAGAAGATCTTTGAGGAGCAGCCATGTCTGAAGAGGGACACTATGCAGATGTTTATGAAATGGTGAGGCTGCCTCACTTTTTCACTCTTCCATCTGTTTAGAATATGCTTCTGTTGCAACCAGCTCCATACTCGTACATCACTGCCGGACCTGTGGGTTGTTTGCAGTGATATGTCTATTCACTATGTGGAAGTGGAGGAAGAGGAGCGCAAACCCATTGTGGAAGAGGCCCTGGAGATTCGGAAACGCAGACAGGCTCTTTCTCGCTGTGAACCTAAACCCGACCTTGTTCTTATTCAGCCCATCCGCCGCCTCTCGTGAGTGCTGTGCTGTTGTGTTTCTTAAAGGCCTCTGTTGGGAGAGACAGAGATGCTGAATTATTATGTACTGTTGTTACATTCTTGAATGAGCTCCTCTGACATTGCAGTAATTTCCCTGGTTGTGTCATTTTTTGTTTTACGCTCAGATGGAAACATGTTGGCGAATGCCTCCTCGCCATGTACAGACATCAGACCACGTGTGAGCCGCCACGTCCGAGCCTTGGCCGCCGGATTGACTTGTCTGAGTATTCTGACCCAAACTTCCCTCAGAACCACCCCCAACCCAGCAGTCCCATCAGCACTGGGCTCACCACCGTGCTGAGCAGCAGTCCCAGCTCCTCCCTGCCACCAGTCATGCTTTCTGAGACAATCATACTGACCCAGCCAGCAGTACAGCCCCAGATCACTACCAGTCACAGCACTGTGGAGATCACTACTACAGCGCCCTCTGTTGGTCAGTTGTGTTAAAGAAGAAACAGGTTTTGCAGTTACCGTTATGTAACCATTTCTTCACAACATCCTTTTGGAATGTACTTTATGTTCACAGCCACCGTGATGGATGTGTCACTGTCAGATAAAGTGAAGAAAGCACCAAAAAGGAAACGTGGGATGGAAGATAGCGGGGAGACAGCCAAGCGGCGCTCGGCGCGTGTGCGGAACACAAAATGCAAGAAGGAAGAGAAGATCGACTTTCAAGAGCTACTTTTTAAGTATCTTCCTTCCAGGTAGTTTACACTCATCGTAAAACATAATCTATGAAGACACGGATTAAGATATTCATATCGATTAAATTGCTCGTACGTCTGGTTTATGTCAGGCTAAAGAAGTTCGATCCAGATAACGACGACGAGAGTCTGAGTAATCTGGAGCCGCAGTGTGATGGGAAGGAGGATATAGAGCCACTGCATGGGAGCTGCTTACCTGGTGACTCTGTTGAATACATGGAATCTGGTATAAATACATTATCATGGATATGTATTTGTATTGCACCGAGTCGCTGTGTGTATTTAAATCGTGCCTTCCCCTCTGCAGAGCAACAAGATGTCCACAACTTCCTGCTCAATAACATGACCAATGGTGGAATCCTGGAGCTGATGATGCGCTACCTGAAGGCGGTGGGTCAGAAGTTCATGCTGGAGTGGCCTCGGGGGCTGACGGCTGTGGTGCTGGAGGTTTATCAGACGTGGAGGAAGCACAGCAGTGGTCTGCCCAATCCTTTGCTCCGGGACTGTAGCAATCAACACATTAAGGTAAACAATGATTTTATTGTTCAGTTGTTACTGCTTGAAGGTTGATTTCCTTGAGTTCAGAGAGCTAGATAGAAAATATTGTGGGCTGCAGTTTGTACAAGTGAACCAGGGCACAACCTTATATCATCCTGCACGTGTTACAATATATTGCTTTAAATTTCAAGCTCCTGATTGATGAAACATTACATTTAAAGTGTAGATGAGCTGGTTAAAAGTCAGTTTTGAAAATTAACTTTTACGATTATGTTTCTATGTTATGTAGTCTGATCAACTTTGAACTTTTATATTACCTCTTTCTTTTACCCTTTTCTTCTTCGTAGCACTTTGTGTGCTTCAACATATCAACTGAAAAATAATCAATCATTATTTGTCTGTTTGCTGCATGTTAATATCAAATTTTTTTTGTTTTGTTTTTAAAAAGCTCACAAACTAAAGTAAAACATTTTCTGAATTTGGTACCAGTAACACAGCTGTTCATCGAAATTGAGTTGGACCCAAAGTCAACTCTAATACTTAAGTGCGCGTCAAATATGTGTGTCTGCTCCTTGTACAGGACATGTTAACAATGAGTCTCGCCTGTATGGAGTTGCAGTTGGAGCAAAGGTTACACAAGAAAGGGAAGAATGGTGAGTATCTACATCAGAACTGATGATGCCTTTTGGAAGTCCAGTTACCTGCTTACACCTTATACTTTGCTGTGATTCTGATGTACAGGGTTTTTCAACCTGTATGAAACTTGAACACTTGACATGTTCTCATCCTTTTTCACGTGTCTAGTCTCTCCAAGAAGAAGCAGCATTGGTCCTGGCAGTGACGCAGCAGACTCAGAATTCCCTGGGCAACACTTCCAGGCTGATTTATTGCTTCTGGCCTTGGGCTCATCCCAAAGAGACCTGTTTGAGGATGACTGGCTGGACGTCATGGTACGAGTGCACTGGCTCAAGGCAAGATTCTTGGCTTTACAGGTACAGTTGCTCTCGCTTTATTTTTTTAAATGTTCCGTTAGTTAATTTTCAGACCACTTACCTGACCTCTTGTCTGCCTTGTCCTTTGTCAGGGAGACATGGAGCTGGCACTGGAGAGCTACGATATGTGTACAGGCCTGTTGCAAAGCAAACCCAAATCCTCTGAAGGGAAATATTACACCATCAACTTGCCGAACCTACGTGTCGATGCAGCAATTTCTGTGGAAGAGGTCAGTGTCATCTTTACTTAGAGTCATTTTCATTTCTATATTTAAATGTATATTGTGTAGGATTTTGCAGGATCAGGAGTCGGATGTTTTATATTGCAGCTCACCTCACCCTCACCCTCCAAGCATGTCTGAGAATGGATGGTAACTTTCAGTTATCAATTCACCTCACTGAACCTGATGAGATTTGTCTACTCTTTGCTCATGTGCAACATGGCAACGTCTATAGAGAGCATCCGCTCCTGATCTCACTGTAAAGGCTCATTCATAGCAAGTCTCTCGGGGCTTCTGATTGTTTCCCCCGTGGGTTTAACCCTGTGTTTCCTGTGTCCTCATTAACAGATCGACAAGCGGTTGAAGTCTCTGGAGCGTTGTCAATCTTTGGAGGAGATCCAGCGGCTCTTTGAGTCTGCAGACTTCGAGTCTGTTGTGCGTCTCCTACAGCCCACTCTTAATTACGGCAGCAGGAGCAAACCTCTGGATTTCGTGAGCTCAGCACCAGAGCGCCCCGCTCAGTTGCTGTTACTACAGGTTAGAAATGGAGGGATAGTAATAATATCTCACCCTGTGTTAGTTATTGGTATGTGAGATGTGCTCTCTAAATCTGAACTATGTTATGGTAGAACTCACTGTTGAAGCTGGAGGACTACCAGCAGTGTTTGGAGTGCAGCGAAGTGGCTTTGAACGAAGCCCTGCAGCAACTCAACTCCGTCTCGAGCAACTCTCCCCCGAGTAAGGAGGAGTGGGTCGCCACCATCGGAACGTTGCTGGATGGCATCGAGGTCTGCTTCACCAAAAACTCTGAGCTTCTCAGCAACATCCCCCACTTCTCTAGCCTGGCCCGACTGTCGAACAACCTCATTCAGGTCAGGAGGGGGCTAAGGCAACGCTTGTCTGTATGCAAAAACTGTTAAACCTGTACTGTATGTAACTTGTTTCCTGTTGTGCTTTCAGCTGATTGATCTTAGCATGACCATTTCCGATGATCCCAAGGAGCCTTATTTCTTCTCTGTTCTGCCGTGGATAACGTTGTATCGCATTATCAAACACGAGGAGGCTGCGTTTGACTGCATGCTTCGAGAGCATATGTCTTTAGGGGATGATGAAGGTTTGTTTACCTCGTTTTTTTTTCCTCTCTCTCTGTGTTCTCACCATGGAAGCTGTTACAGTGAGTGACCCCATCAAGTCTCATTTTCAGATGACTCAGACACTCCGATGTTGCCCTCCTCACTGATGCTTCTGAACACAGCACACGAGTATCTTGGCCGTCGCTCCCTTTGCTGCAGCTCAGATGGTGCCCTGCTCAGATTCTTTGTAAGTTTGTTTGGTGTCTTCTCTCTTCAAATAGTGTCCTCTGACTAAGGAGAGATGCAAATGCATCAGCTCTATTACTGTTATTAGTTTAATTTCAGATGGATACAAATCTAAGAAACCTGTACATGCTTTTAAGTGGTTTCATCAATCTGCTTTAAGATTTGCCAGTTGCAAACTATCAAGTTTGTGTGTAACTGTTTAGACACTTCTCAGAGCTTCGCTTTTATATTGTTTCAGGTTCAAGTTTTGGAAAAAGAGTTTGCAACCTCTTCCAACGCAGATTCTCATCCCTACAAAGAGGAGCTGGAAATGGCATTGGAGCAGTGTTTCTTTTGTCTCTTTGCCTACCCCAGTAAGAAGAGTAAGGCCCGTTATCTGGAGGATCACACATCTTCACAGGTCAGACATTCAGATGCCTCTATGGTTATGCAGTGCCTTTGATTCATTTAGATATTGCCACTTTATATGCACTGAAATCCAAATAATCCTCCAAGTTATTGATAGTCAGTTGCTTGGAGACATTCTCCTGTGGTTTCCCCCACCAGTCCCCTGGTGGGACAGAGTGGGTCTAAAGCGAGCGTGATGATGATGTTTCTAACACACAATAATAGCATTTTTGATCAAGATTTCCAGATGTTGCTAAGGTGGTGTTTAGATGAAAGAAACAAATAACGTTGAAGCAGTGCAGACATTGTGCAAAGGTGGTACAATGGCTTTGTTTGATTAATTATGATTTCTTGTATTTTTGTACAAACCTACGTAAACAGTTAAACAGGAACTGACTGTTGATGACGCACACATATGCCCTCATTTAAGCTCATAACGCAAAGGAAGTCAGTGTTAACCATTAATGTTGTTTGTTGGCGTGAGCACTGCACACGTCTGTCATTGTAATCAATAGAGGCTGTTAAATAACAGTAATGGCATAATAGCATTAGTTTACTCTGAAAAATGTGAACTCTCACAGTGGCAGCACTTTGCTCTCCCCCTGTCTAAACACTGTAGCATTTTTATCTCCCCCTCAAAAATTAATATTTTGTATTTGTTTTTAATTTGTTCAGTTTTTGTAGAATTAATTTTTGATAGCCATATTTAATTTAGATAAAAGAAATAAAAAATGACTCTGTGTCCTAACACTGTGACTGTAACCATATTAAATCATTCAGCTACTAGTGACCCATAGCACTGGTAAGCATTGTGGCTAAAGTTGCTGGCCTCTAATATTTTTGTAATACCTGTGACCTGCCACCAGGAGGGTGTCCTTCCCTTAGTAGAGTGTCAGTACCTGTCATGACTGGCATTCTGTCTTATGAGTAATTATGCAATAGCAGAGTGCCAGAGAGTACTCAGGAGACCTTGTTGCCAGGCAGCGGCTCTGGAGCTGTGTGTAGTTCCAGTCTGACACAATGCACTGTGACACTCTTGATCCCTGTGTTCTTGCAGGTTGAGCTGCTGTGGAGTGACTCTCTCTTCATGTTCCGCTATTTCAAACCAAAGTCTCTGCCCGAGTTCGACAGCTATAAGACCAGCACAGTGTCTGCTGAGTTGGCAAATCTGCTGAGGAGGTTCGCTGGCATCGCCCCACCAAGTGACTTTCCCGTCCTCACAATGGATGAAGTGACAGCCTACATTGAGAGCATGGCAGAGAAGGTCAGTTCAGTGGGTTCACACTGAAAGGGTGAGGCAACAATGAGTCAGATATGCTAAACAGCATTTTGAGTTCAGGCTCTTCACAGTTATGGTTAGAGGAATGATGTTTTATGATTTATATTAAAGCAAAATAAAAACTTAAGAGCTTGTTTGAATATGAATATGTCAAAACTATTTTATATCTTGCTTCACCCTTATTTCATTAAAAAAAACATTCACAACTAAACTTAACATGCCATTTTTAGGTTTAAAGGTGCAGTGTGTTAGTTGCGTGTTGTATCCATCACCTCACCCTCACCCTTCTGAGTATGCAGGAGAACCTATGATAGATTTCAGTTGTCATTCAAACTCAAAGAATGTTTACTACGTCCACTTTTACTACTGTAAAAACATGGCAGCCTCCATAGAGAGGACCCCCCTCCTTGTGTAAAAATACAACATTTACGTGATTATTTATTCATGAAAATGTCAGTATATTATATTTTCAGAAGAGACAAAAATGACACGCTGCACCTTTAACCTAAAATCATGATGGTTAATTATCTCTTTCTCTAAGGTCCCATGCCTTCCTGAGGGTAGTGCTCCTGCACCCCCAATCATTGATGAGATCTACTACCTGCTGGCTGATTACCATTTCAAGAACAAGGAGCAGTCCAAGGCCATCAAGTATTACATGCATGACATCTGTGTATGTCCTAACAGGTATGTCAGACTTTGACTCATTGACTTTCACACTAACACATCAGGCACAGTGACCTTAATAGAGCCGCATGTCTTTCCCCTTCAGGTTTGACTCCTGGGCTGGTATGGCTTTGGCTCGAGCAAGTCGTATCCAGGACAAGCTGAATTCCAACGAGCTGAAAAGTGACGTTCCCATATGGAAGCACTCCCAGGCTGTGCTCACCTGCTTTAAAAGAGCCCTGGAGATAGACAGCTCCAACCTGTCCCTTTGGATCGAGTACGGCACCATCTCATATTCGCTGCATTCGTTCGCATCGCGACAGCTCAAGCAATGGCGCAGTGAGCTGCCCCCAGATGTGGTTAAACAGGTGAGACATATTTACATGAACAGAGTTACATTGTTGTCAGTCTCTGTTAACTCTGTTTTGTTTCAAGGTGCAGTGTGTAAGAGTTGGGGGCATCTAGTGGTGAAGTTGCTAGTTGGATCCAATCACTTCACCTTTATCCCTCTGAGAAAGGCTCAACTCTGTGTGTGTGCGTGCTTTTTTTCAGATGGAGGAAAGGAGAGACTCCATGTTGGAGACCGCGTTCCAGTGTTTCCAGGGTGCTTCCCGATGTGAGGGTGACAGTGATGAAGAGGAGTGGCTCATTCACTACATGCTGGGGAAAATAGCCGAGAAACGTAAACAGCCTCCAATGGAATATCTGCAGCTTTACACAAAGGTAAGCAGCTGCACAGAGAGACTTCAGGAGACCCATCTATCACTGGAGTTCAAATGGTGGTGAACTCAAAGCCTTAGCTGCAGATGATGATTGCTCTAACTGAGACTGTTTTATAATCCACCTGCAAGAACCAAGGTCTTGACCCTTCCATTTTTCACAAGATGTTTTTCTCCCTATGCATTAAGTTAATCATAGCTCTGATATTCTGATGAGAACAGTGAGGGCAGACTATAAAACATAATGTCATGAATGAGGGGGGGCAGTGTGAACGTAGTGAACCTTGAAGTCTGCTGTCATTGTCTTCTAATTCCTCTCTGTCCTTCCATTTAACTTCTTTAGGCCCTAATTTATGTTATTGTCACGGTGGTTTCCCTCCTTTCTCCTTGTATCTACAGGCAGCACACTACCTGCACGAAGAAGCTGCCAGGTACCCTCGAAAAATCCATTATCATAATCCTCCTGACTTGGCTATGGAGGCACTGGAGGTAATTCATTTGTGGCTGTAGCTCAAATCGTACCCACTTAGCAAATGTCTCGTAACAGCAGCCCTGTTCAGACCTGTTATTACCGACGTATGTCCATTCACTCGCTCGACTCTCTCTGCGGTTTGCTTTCCACACATGAACGCTACAGTGGAAGGTTTTAAGCTCAGACATGTTCACAACAGCCACAAGTGATGTGGTAGAACTGTTCCCTCTGATGTGGCATGTTACGTGGGCAATTACCTTCCTAGGAAACATCATAACTTTTTGTTACTTTTGTAATTTGTAAACATTCACACATGTGCCAATGGAGCCTCTGCAGAAATGATACCTTGGGGGCAACAGGATAAAGTCAGTGGAAATTCCAAAGTCTTTTCTCCGACATAACCCTAACCCTGCTCAATATGAAAGTAAACATGACTGTTGTTATTTGTATTTGTAACGTCCAAAGCTTGTTCTATTTATTTTTGTGTTTGTGTATAAAGTGAGAAAGAGGAGCAAGCAGAGTTAAGAGGGACACAAAGAATGGTAGTCATTACAGATACCGTGATAGTGTAGGATTCTAATGAGCCCATTCATGTATAATTACATGAAGAGTGGGTCCTCCCTCCGGGGGCCACCATGTTTTTGCAGTAGCCCACATTCGACGTACTAAACATCTTTTCAGGGCTACCATAGGTTCTCCTGTATGCTTGGATGGGAAGGGTGAGGTGATGGATACAATAATGATGCACCTTCACCTCTAGATGTCACCAAATCTTACACACTGCACCGTTAAACAGTAAAAGAATGTGGCTGCAGGTGTCTCAGTCCTGCATGGTTAGCTAACTTGGTTACATGTAAATACCAGGTCAGTGCAGTGATGATCGATGCAGTGTTGTATAAAAACAAGGGAGAGCATTCACTCTGAGCAAAGTTGGTCTTATACTTAAGGATCAATACACCACTTTTTTTCTAACCTCTCTTCTAGCTGCATTTCCGTCTGAGTGCCACCATACTAAAACTACTTGAATCTGTTGCGGCTGATCTGGAACATGAGCTGTTGTTCAGTTTGCTGGTTGATGCAGCGACAGGGCCGTTTGCAAGGGGGGAAGAGAAGAGCATGCCGAGCATGCCGAGGTCCAATGAGAAGTAAGTTTTATTGATACAGCCTGCTAATGGACTGAAAACAATCATCTTTCATGGCCACAACATTTACAGCCTACAATGTTCCTGTTTCATTCCAGGGAGAAACCCCCCTCCATGATGGATGAAGACTTCAACAGCTCGTCAGTTTGCATAGGAAACGTCCTCAGCTCCTCCCTCCCGTCGGCTGCCACCCCAGGTCTGGCATGCCCTCCTTTCGTGGCCACGCCGTTTGACCACGATTACGCCAAACGCAAAACACTTCGACGGCAGCAGTGGCAGCAGCAGCGGCATGAGGAGCAGCAGGCTGATGGTACAGTCCCAGTCCTAGACACTGCCTCTGGGGTCGGGCTTTTTGGTCTCCCTGCACTGGGACAGGAGGCCCACTGAAGAGCGTTCCAGTCTCTAATCACCATGCTCAAATGGCTTCCGTTTCAGTTCTGATGATCCCATGCACTGGGTGATTGGGATGTGGTGAAATGGGCAATATGGCTTCTAGTTATTTGATAAGTAATTGACTGAATAGATTTCAAAGTCTAGGTTATTTGTGTGCGTGCCTGTACGTGTGTGTGTGTGTGTGTGTGTGTGTGTGTGTGGATGCATGCACCGAAATATCCTCCATTTCCTGTTGCTGCATTGTTGCTCTTCATATTTTCTTTCCCTTTCCCTCACCTTGCCTCTCCTTACACTTTTTCCTGTGCTATGATTCCACTCTAACCTCATGTCAATTTATGCACAGTGTTGTGGGCCCGATTAGTTTGACACTAAAAAATGAATTATTAAAATGATTATAATATTGAAGTGTAGAATAACAAAGAATAATAACAAACAGGATATATATATTGGCTATTTTCCCAGTAAAATTCTGTAGATTCTTGGATCATATGTTCAGAAAAGCTTCTTAACATTAATGATTAGCCTGAATGATTTGAATGTTAGACGCTCTGCAGAGAACCTCACCTAATACTCACAATAGTAGATATAAGAGTTACACATTTAGGGTCGTTATAGTCACAGTTTTTGCAGAATTGTACTCGATGCTCATAACTACTTTCAGTAACGTACATTAAGTGCAGGGGGTACAAAGAACATTAAAGCTGTTTGATTCACGCAAATGAAGTCCTTTATGTAAGCTGGGGCTCTTGCAGTCCGTTTCCCTCATAACTCTTTGTTCCACTTTGACAGACAATGCTTAAAAAATGTCTGGAATTGAGTTTTAACCAGGACGTCACATCTGACCATAAACTGTTACTCAACCAAAGTGGGGCAAAGAGTTCTGGCAATTCCCTCAAAAACAGAGACATCCATCTACTAACCCTACATTATGTTCGACTTGAATGTGCAAATAACGCAGCCATATTGCCCATGTTGCCCGTTGTGTCACCCTCTCCAGATTCCCTCCTATATCTACCTACCTACCTACCTACCTACCTACCTACCTACCTACCTACCTACCTACCTACCTACCTGCCTGCTACCTCTTTGCCTGCTTGCTTTTTTACCACCTGCTTTGCCATTTATATGCATGTAGTTCTAACGGGGGATGGATGTCTTCACGACTGGACGTCACTCCTCTTTTACAATCCACTAAATTGTCTGGTGTATCATGGGGTCACCTCTTAATTGACTTTGGTGCGAGCTTCATTTTGATGACGAAAGGCAAACTCCCTGGAGATGTTCCAGAATCTCGTCTGAATCGTGTGTTTGCTGCTCTCTGCTAATTGGGTGTAATTTCCAATTATGACCAATTAGTGAGAAAATGTCAAGCCAGGAGGAATGTGGCTGGGCTATTATGGGCTTTTGACTGCAGTAAGGAAATATCCCACCATGCACATGTTTGCTTGTTGGTGTCTAATCTCTCTGGCTTGAGTCCTGCTTAAAGCACATTGAGGTGGTAAGATAGGGCCTGATTCAGACATGCATTTGTAAGATTTGCCAGCTGAAATGCTCCTTTTATCAGACTCCTATTACTTATTTTTATATTATGTTCGCCATTATTTATTGTTTTAAGTTTCATAGAATTTGAATTGGGCAACACAAAACCTGAATAACATAACACAACTCTTCCCTACACATTTTGTGTGGTCTTAGAAAGAAATGTCTGTCTGAATCAGACTCTTTGTTTTGAAGGGAGTGGCAATAAAAAATCTGTTTTGTTTTCGAAGAAAAGTTAATGATTTTTTTAAGGCAATTGCAAATTTCTTGAAGTAAGTTTGTAGGTGCAATTTTGCTTGAATATATTTTAAAACCAGCTCCCCATATCTCCAACAGCCTCACCAGAGTTTGACCATGATTACTGCCTGCCCAGGTCTTCAATGTGGCTGGCTTCCCTGAATGGTACTGATCTTCAAACCCACCAGACTCTTTTGAGAGGCTATGCTTTGTAATCCCAAAAAAGGGAAGTGTATTCTCATAGGACGCACTGAATACACATTGTATGCATCTCTTAAAGTACCACAGTAACTTTGCTGTGAACTCATGTTTTGTGAAAATTGTGAGAAGTCCCATGTGTGCACTTATTCTCTGAAATAGCAGTATGCTTGTTGCCCCGTTGATTTTGTTATTTTCAATTCCCTGCCAGGGACTATTTATTTGTTGCTGATGCTGCACAACATGGCAATTAAGAGGAACGCTGGCATTTTGATTTTTGGACCGTTTACAAAAACAACACCGATTTCTTTTAGAACACTGACTCATTTGTAATGCACTATTAAGGATTTGTGGCTCACGACCTACTGTACTCCCCCTCACTACCCCAGCCCACTCACACACACATACACACAGTAACTGGGAATATTTGGTTTGATAAATGCCTACACTCATTAATTATGTTTAAAGTCCTCCAAATATTAACAAGAATATGTTTGTATTCACAATGTGACACATTTGTATCTCTTATCTGCAGCTATACTGTATATTTGGCAGTTTGACCCATGCTGTATTTTGTTTTGGCAGAGCGAAGTCAGGACAGTGTGGTGGTGATGCTCTCTGACTCCAACTCCACCCAGGACGCCTTCACAGATCCTGCCAGTTCCCAGGACAGCAGCCACAAACCTGCCTCTGAGAAAGTCAGCTCAGTATCATCAGAGAGCACCACTCCAGTAAAGGATGGGCAGCACACTGAGGACACGGGTATGTGGGGATTTATGTGGTGGAACAGGTTCTTGCTTTAGTTACCCTCAACTGAGTTGCACATTTTTAACCTAACATTAGAAAGTCTATGGATTGCAGGATCTCTTCTTATAGTTTGATGGATTACATTTTATGCTCAGAAATGACAAAGGAGAATAGATATCCTGGGATTCAAAAATCCATATAAACCTCCTGAAACAGTGCTTGATTTTTCCGCTGTTGTCTACAAAGAAGCCTTCAAACCAAAGTTCAAATGTCAAGAATAGATGTGACATTTTAGAATTAAACGTTTTCTGTTTGAGATGATAGAGAAGTTGACTTTTTTTCCTTCATAGCTTGATGAAAAAAACAAGATGGAAAAAAATCATCCTAATATCAAGTTCTGTCTTGAAATTGGACTTTTTAAAGTCCACGATGGGGGGGGGGGAAATCCTTCCTCTTTGTATTTATGTAACCATTGCTCAAGTGCCCCATCACATCTGGAATCTGCCCTACCTTATTGTCAAAAGGGCAAAATGCTTCCATTTCATTCTCTCTATCGCAATCTGCCAGAACTAGTGACATTTTAAACAGTCTTGTGCATATTTTGGGTTTTCAGTGCTCAGAACTGCTGTATTGTAGCTATTGTGTTGAAATGAACAGGAAAATCTATATGGCATCCATTATGGTTTGAGAAAAGGAAATGTGACATGATAAATCAGTTTCTGTGATCTGGTCCTTATTGTCTAAAGCTCTTTAATTGTGTTGTCTTACCTAGTTTTTGTCATCTTTGGTCCCTGATAGTTTGAGTGGATTTTACAGAATTTAGTACAAAATGTGATGTTTGAATCTGTCTTTGTGTCTTTTCAGCATCACATGGAGAGCAACCGGTCATCCAGACTGAAGTCATAGTGGAGTCTGTAGTGGTGACAATCCCAGAGGTTTCAGTTCCCAAGGTCTCTGTGGACCCGTGTCCTCATCCTCTTCCCATCATAGCCACGCCTCCCAAACCAGCCGCCACTCAACAATCCGCTCCTCAGACCCCGGCCAGCGAAGGGAAGAGGAAACCTGAGCCCCCTGCTGAAGTGATTGAGGTGCCCAAGGCCCTTCCTCCGGAACGAGCAGACCAGAGGAAGATGCTGGTGGAAATGTGCGTTCGAGCTCTCTTCCTCTGCCTCAGCCGATTCCCTCAACACTACAAGAGTCTGTATCGCCTGGCCTTCTTCTACAGCAACAGCAAGACTCATCAGGTCTGTTCACCCCTGTGTTCTGACAGTTATTGTCTGTTCTCAATGCATCTCAAAGGTCAAGTCATCCATTAAATCTAAGCTATTCAACCATAATCAATGTTCTCTACCTGCTGCCACTAACAGGTTTTTTTTTTACAAAAGCTCGTATCAGTGAAAATGCCCCACTGCTTCTCTGTTGTAAGATTGTTGTATTGACTTTTTCAGTGACTCACATTGAGACTGATAAGGTCAATTGTAATGTCTGTTTTGGGTTTTCTGGGATTTTCATTAGTTTGTTATTGACAAAAAAGTTTTTATTCCTCAATGACGATGAAAATGAGTATTTGATTTTTTTCTTCTTTTTTTTTAATGAGACAATTTAGTCAAAGAGGTCTCCACCTACAGACCAGGTGACCATATTCCAAAACAGACCCAACAATTAATTTTAAACCCAATAATAATTAGATTTTTAAAAGTTTGTCTTTATTATTCAGTGTTTCCTCAGTGGTCTTTAATTCACACAGGAAGTTCTGGGATCAGAGCAGTTACCTGAGCTGCAGCATACATTAGCTCATCTTATCTCTAGGTTAGGATTACATAAGGATTCTTCCTTAAGGAGGTTTTTGCAGGAACTTTGATTATCCACAGAGGTCTCTCCTTTGTAAGACAAACTGATCTGAATTCAATCTGCAAAACAACAAAAGAGGATTGTGTTTCTGATGTTTAAGATACCTTACTGATGACGATAATCATTAGTCTTTTCAAATGTTATAGTTTCAGTTTTATAAAAGAAGGTCTGGTCTCATCTTTAAAACGTGGGGGGGGGGAATTATTTGACTGGAAAACATGTTTAATTCCCATCATCTAATGGAGAGATGGTGCTTGTGGGAAACTCTGCAGTGAGTTTCTTAGACGGCCTGAGTTGGCTCTAAGGCGCTGTGGGCAGAGGTATGTGTGGGTGGGAACACAGTGCTCTCTCAGCCAGTTTGGCACAGGATGGTTGTGTTGAGCTTCACTGTGTTAGCATCCTTCTGTCATCACTCAGTCGAACCTCTCAAATTCAGCCTTTGTCTCTCCTCTACTCGACTGAATCTGCGTTATTTTGGCATGGAGACATTTCAGCTCTATCATATTATGTTTTTACTGTCTGCTCATTCGACCTTAGAGTTCCCTCTGTGCTGAGTCATGGTGTTTTTTTTTGTACGGCTCACGGTGTGTCGTTATTGCACAACTTACCCAGTCCGTCATCAGCTTTGTAATTCGTAGGTCCTGCACTGACATTTCACACAAGGTTGAGGCACACACAGTTGGAAAGGTTTCCCTCAGTGTGAGCTCATAGTAGAGCTGTCAGCAGTGTGCCCGGATGAAAGCGAAGACATTCTGGCAGTGACGTGACGACAGACTCGCTTGATGTGATCCTGTGTTGACACATGATGTATCGAGCTGTAAAAGCCTCTGTGTCCCATTTATTCTCTGAGGATCCAGCTCCTTTCACATGGACTGACCCTCTTTAACCCTACACCCAAACATGCAGGAATCGTGAGCCTGTAATTTCATGTGATACACTGGTGGGGTGGGGGGATGGTAAAGATAACATTAAGTGGCATTCGCTTGCCATCTTTCGAGATTGGGTACCGCTACCGATCTGTGAGTCATATGCTTTGAAAAGAGGGCTGCGTTTTCCTGATTGCAAATGAGCATCGTTTTCTCCTTTTTTCCGTCCCGGCAGAAATGAAATGCAACAAGCTAAGATGTGTTTATCTTCTCTGTCAATCTGTTCAGGTGAAGGAGGGATTTCCCTTCGGTTTTCTCATCTGCAATTCTGTTGTGTTGTGCATGTTAAGAAATGCATGATTTTTTTCTTCTTTTCATTCATTTATTTATTTATTTTCCATCACAGAACCTACAGTGGGCCCGAGACGTGTTGCTAGGAAGCAGTGTCCCATGGCAACAGCTGAAGCACATGCCAGCACAAGGACTTTTCTGTGAAAGGAACAAGACAAACCTGTTCAATGTAAGTCAGAGTTAATCATACCTACATGTTTTGCCCCACCCACTACATATTATGATGTCACTCAATGATGACACCTCCAGTCTAAACTGGATTTATAGGAATTCCTGCATTGTGGCACTTTTGATTAAACTAATTTAAGTTCACTCACTAGGGAATGAAAACTTGGCAATGTCAAATTGAATATATTTTAAATTGCTGTCTGTCATCTGATGATCCAGCGCATGCTTTTTGAGGACACTCTGATTTGTTATGACTGCATGAACTATATAGGGCAGTGGCAAGTTGAGATATACTGGCACAGATGCACTTAATAGGTGCTTTATACCTATTGTTTATGTGTGTGTGCGCATGTGTGTGAACTTGTTTTCATATCTTTAAGATCTTTAAAGTATAAGGTCTAGGTTTGGGTGAAGACTAGATTTAGGCAATTTGGTGGGATGGTAAGGCGATAGGGAATTCATCACGTCAGCGAGTGTCTTCACTAATGCCTCTGTCACACTGAAAGTTGCATTTCTTTTAACAAGCAAGAGAGAAGACGATTATCACCTGTCAAACGGTTAGTCAGAGGCCTGCTTGACTGTGTCTCGTTTCACCAATGTGTTACTGCTGCGTCAAGTCCGACCTCATTAGGCCAGAAACAAAAGACAGGAATTAGAGGAGACGACAATCATAACAACAACATATAGATGACCAACAGGTCTGCATGGACTACTGATCTGTGTCTTTTACTTCATTTGCTCAAACGCTTAATGCCTTCAACTCCAGTGTTACACCCTGATGAAGGATGAAATGACAAATCTTGAATGCCATTCTGAGGAGTAGATGAGTATGTTTTGCTTCAAACGGCTATGAGCAGAAGAGGTGGGCGTGGACCAAAACAAGCAGATGTAGTTGAGGAAATGACTGTGTCTTAGGTATACATGAAATGCTGATCAGAGCTGAAGTGATTAAAATTCAGCTCTACTACAGACTACTACACTTCACATTGGGGGGGAAAAAGGCTAAGGCCTGTCAACGCGAGTCCACTTGTTCGTTTAAAATGTCTGGCCAACCTCCAGCCGCTTGTCAAAGCACAGATGTTGAGTCATTTCACACTAGAGGGTTTGAAAATACTGTGATCTCAACTGGACTTTCCTCCTTATTATGTACAACAATAAGGGATGATGTGTTAATGTGCACTGACATGCACAGCACCGTGGTCTGTCTTTTATTTATATTTATAGTTGATATGATGATTGCCACATGAACGATTGACGCTCTATGATGAGTTTTTGCTTTTTCTAACATTTTATCGACATTTCAATGTGATTCAGTCTGAAGTACAAATCATGAGAGACAAGCGCTGCAATAAATTGAATTGCACAGTATGAGATAGTTGAATTATCTGCCGCTCACAAATACAAAGCCTCTGTTGGGTTCCAGTGCCCTGCGTCTGTGATCTGCTTTGCCTATTGCCTCGTTTAGTTTCCTCTTTTGACTGTGAGCAAACATAATGGAATGTTCAGTGTGAGCAGAAATTGGTTTACTGTGTCATTTGTTGTGTTTGTTGATTTGTCAAATCCTGAAATGCCGACGTTCGTGATAGAGCAGATGAAATAAGCAGGATGTCGGATTAAGTAAGAACATCTGTTCAGCCGAGGTGTATTTAGCTGGTGCGTATGATTTTGGACTTGTAGAATTGAAGGTTGACTCCAGTAGCCCTCTTTTAGCCCTCTGTTAGCCAACTGCAGAAGCCATATGGCCCAGGTTTGAGCTGAGGCTGAGGCTGAGCTCTGTAGCTCTTTGGCTCCCACTGGGTTCTCACAGAGCCCCTTCTGGAGGTAAACCTGCCACACTGGCATACCAACTGTTGGAGCTTTACTGTCCTCCACCATAGTACAATGCAAATCCTTGGAAGAATTCATCAAACAGGCCTGTGTTGGGTTTGTGGGTTCTGTGCAGTTGTACCTCTATGTGTTGTTTTTTCACCCCTGTCTACTTTTTGGTTGATTTGTACTTGTCTTTGAAAAATTAGTATTATTGAGACATACCTGATTAATCAAGTATTAACCCAGTTTCCAACAAATTAATTTTCTTTATTCAATAAATCAACTTGTTATTCAACTTTTTTGTTGATTTGTGTGGGAACGATTTGAATAAATATCTGGATATGGTGAATTTAAATGTGGTTTTCTGGTAGTGCTGACAAATAGTGCCAACTAGTCACAACCACACAGGTAGATCTCTTTTGGAATCTTTAGAGCTACTTAGGCAGATCTTCTTTAGATCTTCTTTTCCACACTTTATTCTTCAGACAAGTCACTTTCAGGCTTAAAGCTGTCACAGAACCTTCTCTGTCACTCTTCATTAATTGCAAATACTGTGTGTCATTCATTTCTACACTTGCAGTAGAAGTGACCACATTAGTCTGTGACAGCTGCTTTTAACGTGCATGGCAATCATGTAAGACATATGCTACACACCTCAATGCACCTTGAAGTTAAAGAGATGCACTTGTTGTTTGACTGTGAGACTGTGTGTGAACATTAAGTTCCCTCATGTGGGTCATGATGCCCTACTTTTCCCTCTTGCTTTGGCAGGGTTACATTAACGGGGACCTACATTAAGTAACCTATATACTGCAGTTAAAGTATGAGCCAGATGCGGATTGGCTGTATAATTTATTGATGTTTTGTTGGTGAAACTCCGTCCCTCAGCGGATCAGCCTTCCCTTACGCCAATAGTAAACTAATAATAGTTGAGAATGATGTTAGTTAGACGTGCGCTGGACTCTGGAGGTCCTGATGGGCGACACGTGTGAACGGAAATGTCTGAGCGAGCCTGTGGAGTTTCTGCAGCCTTGTATAAACTTTGCAGAGGTGACGTGAGGACAAGCAAAAAGGCATGTTAATGATGTTTATTTCATGCAGTAGATATGACTGGGGGGAAAAAGACTGAGGACATACAGAATCTGAGGATGACAAAGCACTGACGAAGATGTTGAGAGTTCAGCTGGCGACATTTTTGAGAGCATTACAAAGGTGTTAATGAAGTCATGTTGATGTTTACAGTTATAGATATTAAACCAGAACATTGTTGTCGTGCAGCTTTGGACCTCCGTCATTTCATATCTAAAATTCTTGCTTGATAACAATGCTGCCCTACAAAGGAGTACCTTCAGATGGACAGTTGAGAGAGTGTGTGGAGTTTCCCGTGTGTTTACACCCATTGCCTCCACCCCAACCTGGCACGTAGTACACACACACTCGCACACTCTCGCTTACATATTCCTCCACCCACACACTTGTTCACTCTTACTGAGGCTCCAGGGATAATGAATGTACTGCAGCATTTAAGTCAAACATAAATCCTTTCCTGTCCATAGAGCTTTTCACAAACTGTTGAGTTCTATGGATTCTATTGCTTGACTGTGGATCACTAGGGCTCTGTGTCCTCTTTTATGAAGTTAGAATGGTCCTCTGAGTTTTCACCTCACATTCCATAGCGTGTTATGCGAGTGTGTATTCAGCTGTGTCATTTGCTGTAGGCGGGGCTTCGGTCAGGAGACTCTTTTAGTCTTCTTTTTCTCACAAAAGGATTCTGTCCAATAGAAGTGATGTGATACTTAGACTTGTATGTTGGACGGTGACCCTGGCTGCCTGCTCATTTCCTCAGGTCTCCCCTGCGTCTGGACAAGCCTGACATATTTCAGCACATTTTTCTTCACGTCACTTACAAAACAGGAAGCAGGGAAAACAAGGTGTGTTTTGGCAGCATGTTGACAGTTGCAGTTGGCTGGAGAGACACGAGCAGGGTTGAAAGAGAGAGGAGCAGGAAGGTGAGGGCTGAAGAACCATTCTGTGTGTATGCAACATAAGCTAATCTCTACATTCTGGGTGTTTTCTGGTTTAGGCGGACTATCAAAACAAGCCTATCCGTTTTCCCTTTTATGGTTCTCCTCCTCTATCTGCATACCACTCTCTTCCTGCATCCCACTACACCGATCTCGTTGCTTGAGTTGATTTTCCATTTTCCCCCTCTCTTGTTCTTTTCCTGTTGCTCATTCTTCAGGGCGATCACGCTTTACCCCTCCCCCTGGTTTTTATTCACCCTGCTCCTCTCTCCTCTCCCTGTTGCACTCGCTCTTTTTCCTCATTACTCTCACTCCTCTGTGTGTGTTGTGTGTGTGTGTGTGTGTGTGTGTGTGTTGTGTGGGCGTGCACCAATGGGCGGGAGTTTCTCTTGTCGCCTCCCATTGGCTGGCAGAGGCCTATGAGGGTTGGCTGTGCGCTGTGTAGTGAGAGAGGGAGAGAGAGAGAGAGAGAGACTGTGACTGCAGGGCACAGGGGGGGGGGGGGGGGGGGGGGGGGGGGGGGGGGGGGGGGGGGGTTCGACTCCAGCAAGCTGGGGTCAGGGGAGAGTGGAGATAGAGTGCGTGGGTGTTTTTGTTTTGAGATGGCAGTGTTTGAAAGCAGGAGAGAAGCAAGCCAGCTTGTCCATCAGTGGCACACTGAGTTTATGGTCCCTGACTCTTTAGCTACACACCCTCTTCTCCATGTAGCTGCCTTTCTCCTCCTTTGCTTCTTCCTCTCCTCCTCCTCCTCCTCCTCCTCCTCCTCCTCCTCTTCTATTCCTGTTCTACCGTGTGCAGCTGTGCTTCCCTCCTCTCTCCTCCTGCTGCCGTCGCTGCCCTAGCACCCAAATGCAGCCCACCCCTCGCTCTCAACGCGTGAACCTCTCTCAGGGTGGAGGCACTGCTTTGGGCTGCTGGTGCCGCTGCCGCCAGCAGGACACTCTCCAAAGGAAACACTAACGCAGGTGTCGTGGAGTAGATTTCTTTGGTGATGGTGAGTCGCCTCCTCTTCCCTTTGCTTCTAAGTTGGGGGTTTTGTGTGAGCCGAGTTCATGTATCCATTCCTGAGAGTTGTTATGCTTTAGTGTGAAGACCATGGTGGCACGACTGTAGAATGGTAAGAAAGGGCACAAGATAATGTAGTTGTTGTTGTTGTTGTTGTTGTTAAGCTGCACTATGGGTGGAATCTAAAAACAACCAGATGTTGATTGCATCGGTTCTAGGTGAGCAAGCATCACTGATGTGATGGCTACTCTAAAGTTGACACTGACTGGTATCAAGGTAAAATTGTACCTGCCATGCAGATACAATAGTCACTGGCGGTTGCTGGTTGCATATGAACATGCAGTGTGTGCAACTTTCCTGCAACTCGTATGGGCTTGTGGCTTTCAGGTCCTTGATGCATGTGAATTCATGAGTAGATGAAGCAGATAAGACAAGCTCCTTCCTGCGAACAACTGGCAGCATGTTGTTTTGGTTCACAGGGAAGAGAGGGAATAATCAGTGTGAAGTCCCAGCTCTCCTTTTCCTGTCTGTTATCATGTAGTTGTTATTCCATCATCTTGTTGGTTGTAATCAGTGAATATGTTTACAGCGAGAGGGCTTTTGAATAAATCACCTTCATTTACCTTTCATTCTGACAAAATGCATCGTTGCATGTGACCACTCGGGAACACAGGGCATGCTCATAGAGGTGCACGCAGGAAGTACTTTTGTTTTTAGTGGCAGAGAGAGTTGGACTACAATCAGTTGCAAAAAGTTGTAGCAAGGATTTCTTATCAAGAAAACAAGGCCAGTGATACTAGTCACTGATTATCCATATCAAGTTCTACTCTGGTAGCTGAGGTTAATGAAAGATCTTTTTACAATAGGGAGGAAGAGTTCATTTCATTTGGCAAACATTTGTGTGTTTATGTCATCATATTCAAATAACTCCAAGTTTGTCCATCCAGGCTAACGCTTAGCAGTGGAGTGTTCGAACTTTTCAAGGAGTGAACTGCATTCCCAGATGAATTTATAGCAGGGTTGATTCTTTTTCAAAAGCAAACATAGTAGTGTGGATGTAGCCTGGACACCTTAAGACCAGCCTTGTTTAGTCTGCTTCATGTGACCCCTGGAGTGTTTAGGCTCCTGTTGAGGTTGTTTGGGTTCGTTTGAACACAGTCTGAGACCTCTGGTCATCTTTAAAGGTTGCTTTCAGGTTGCCTGCAAGTGAACTCTCTTTCCTCATCACTGGTTCGAAACTCGTGCACACCAAACACAGGATGTACTGCATGACATGGGCTTTATTTGCTGTGGTGAAGTTTGACTCCTCTACTCTATTTCAAATGAGATGTGGTTGGATCTCATCAAAGACAGCAATCCTGCAGTGTTTATTTATAACTACGTAATTTATGTAATTATTTGGTTACAGCTTGTTGTCTGTCCCACCATTTGCTGTCTAGATTGGGTTTGTTAGTTAGCATTCCAGATCAGTTCCAGCATGAACATAACCTGCTCATGCTCATGTATCCACCTAAATGCTTGACCAATAATTGCATGGTAAGGCAGTTTTGTATAAATAAAGTGGGCTGTTAGGTGTGAACAGATATGATTTTATAATACAGCAAAATAAATTTCATTAGAGAATTGCATGTCATCCATCTCTTGTTTATCACTTGTTCACTATGCATCTTGATTTCGGTCAGTTTCTGTAATGTATTGGCAACATCTGCTTCTACAGCTGTTGTTTCACATATCAAGTAATAGTCATATTTTCTCTCATAAAATGAGGGGAAAAGATGCTTGAAATCACTGCAGTTAAAGTCTTATAAATCTGCTTTAGCTGTTGTGCTGCAGCATAATCTGCATAAAGCCACGGCTCTGCTTTCCCTAAACAGATTTGCTGTGTTTAGATGGTTGTCTGTTGAAGAACAACTCTCATCCATTAGGGACGTGAGTGTGGCCCACCCTCTTCTCTGACTTGTCTTACTCTTGGTGGAGGCTTTTGTTAATCTGTGCATTAAAAGGTTAAAATCTTCCCAAACTCAAGCTGATTGCACATAGCAACAAATCTTTTACCAGAGCCATTCACTCGGGATCATTCTACCCACATAGATTGGATCCTTTAACATGGAAAATCTTAACATATTTACAACACAATAGACATTTTTGTCATCATTTTATTATCATTACCATTATCCTTTGTCAACTAAGAAGGAACCATTTTTAATCCTTTTCCTCTTGCAGTCATGTGGCTCTGAAAATTTCATCCAATAAACTAGTGATGCTTTTTCAGCCTCCTTGGAGCCTTCGGCATCTTTTTCTTGTTGTTCCATCCCAATATGGTCATCTTTGTTTTATGTCTCACACACACACACACACACACACACACACACTGTGGCTGCACTGTGTGCCATGTTCTTTGTGACTACACAGCCTAGACCACCATCTGCACTCGCCTCAGTAACTTCAGAGCGCAGGAGCTTGCCTCGCTGCACCTGCTGAGAGGACATGTGCTCCCTGGAAAAGGTAGACTCGCCCATCAGAACAACACGCCTCCTCACGCTCTGCAAAGGAGGAGGACTGTGTTTGTTGGCAGCCAGTCTGCTGGTCTGTGGTGTTGCTTGGACAGGGTTGAGCACTAATGAGGCTGCCTATCGTGTGCACTCCCCCGTGCCCCCCCCCCCCCCCCCCCCCCACCCCATCCTTCTCAACAGCTCTTACATGGTCAATCCACGAGATCTTTCCTGCAGCCTCCCCATTCCCCCATTAGGGCTCTCTTCTTTGAATGCTGTTTCAGCTCCTGTCAGTGATATCCCATCCATTTTGTTTCTTTTCAATTTGTCCACATGTCCCTTTTTACCTTTGAAAATCTGGTTTTGCAGCAGAGAGCAGCCATAAAAATGTAAACTTACAGGTCTATTTAAGTGGGAAGTGGGATCCAGAACATATTTATACAGCAGGCTCAAACAATAGTCAGATACCTCTTTCCCACTGGTCTCAAAAGTCAGTAGTACATGGGTGATAGTGGATCGAGAGTGTTGGACATTAACTACATTATTTCGGATCAAGATGCAACACGGGCAAGACAGCGAGGCGAAGGTTGGCATTACCGGCACTTTCATGAAGCTAGGACTTGACACTCCGGTGATGCATTCGTGAGAAAATGCAGCAACACGAACTAAAGGCAATGGTAAAGGTGTCGACCATGGTTAAGAAGTCCCATGTATTTGGTGGGAAAGAGGGTAGAGTCAGCAACATCTCCAGCCAATCACAGGGCTGTATCTCTCAGGTCTGGTCAGGCATTAGCCATGGAAGAATGAAACAGAAGACTAAGAATCCATCAGCTTCACCATGACTCCTCTTACATGTTTCCATGATTAAAGGTAGTATGGGCACTTATCAGTCATGTAGTATCATTTCACAACAAACAACCAGACTTCCGATCACATTGCGAGCCTTGTGAATTTAGATTACTTGAACCAAGAACTAGATTGATTTCCACACTCTCAACTCCTATTTTTTTCCACTTTCAGGGAATCTGGCGAATTCCAGTCGATGAGATTGATCGCCCAGGAAGTTTTGCATCTCATATGAACCGATCCATTGTCCTCTTGCTAGAGGTGCTGTCTCAGCTCAAGGATCACGATACTCTGTTGAAAGTCTCTTTCATGCTGCAGAGAACCCCTGACCAGGGAAAGTAAGTACCAAGTTTGTATGTGGAAACCGTTTCTGTTATATTTTAAGAATTTGTTCCGTGACATCTCCTCCCACTTCTCTTTTCGTCCATGAAGGAAGTATTTACGCGATGTTGATCGCCAGGTTTTGGCCAAGAGAGCGTTTTTCCTAAATGTGAAAGTTCTTGAGGACAATCTGAAAAGTCTCACTGGGGTAAGAGAGCACACCTCACTGTATATACACACACTTAAAGCTGAGAGTTCCAGATGTCTGTCATGCACCCTCCTCATGTTTTGACATGCTCTGTTCTCTTTCAGGTGTCTGAGCAGCTTCTCAAAGCGCCTGCACCCTCCATGGGGGAGATGACCACAACAGACACATCCAACAGGCCCAGTTCAGAGGATAGTAAGCAGGCACTACCGAAGAAATCTGGGCTCACAGAGACAGCCACTGACACAGGGCCCAGGGATGTTTCTCAGACGCAGCTCACCCCAACACCACAATCCACAGATAAAGGGAGTAAGGTACCGGAGAGCTTCCCTGCGAAGGTGGAAACAACTGGTAAAGAGGAGCACAAAGCGGGGCCAGATGAACCCATGGAGCTGGACACCGGCCACTGGAAGTCCTCTACCATCATTGACTCTCAGAGCAGCCAAATGGAGGCTGGAACCTCCCTGGGTGCGGCGGAGCCCCAGCAGAAATTGACAGACAGCAACCGGACACCAGAGCTGTCTCTGGAGGAACTGAGTATCAGTTCCAGGCAACAGATGCCCCAAGTCTCTGCACCCAAGGTGACTCTGGCAGCCAGTGGAACTGATCAGGGGCTTTTGCGGAGGCCGAATAGGAAAAGGAAGCTTCTGGAGGATGTGGAGTCTGGGAAAACGTTACTGCTTGATGCCTACCGAGTATGGCAGCAAGGACAGAAGGTCATGACCTATGACCTGGGGCGGATTGAGAAGATCATGTCAGAGACTTATATGCTCATAAAACAGGTATTTCAAACAGGTTATTTTGCAAAGTCATGTTTGCCTTGTATGAGCCACTCTATAATAAGCTAGGAAACCCCCTTTCTGACTGAGTTAACTGAAGAGGAACTCCCCCTTTTTCTCTCAGCAACCTGTTCATGAATTGTGCTTCTGCTCACTCTGTAACCTTAATTCAACCTCTGATAGGTGTCACTGCTGAGAATGAGTCACCACTGGGTATTTTTAAGATTAATAATGTTAAGTTTTTTTTACCTCTGACTGGTGTATGTAGTCAGGCACCTTAATTGCGATAGTAATTCAATGCTGAACTTTTGTTTCAGTGTAAGTTGTTTTGTTGAGAATTTGTTGAAGTTGTGAATGTTCCTTACTTCTAATTTTAGGCTAGTCTAGTCCTAGTGTTAACTATCTATCTCACTCATGCTCATTTCTGAGTATAATCAAATGAGTACACCTTAAACACATTGAGAAGAATTGATCACTCAGACCAAGATCACCTGCTACATTCACTCGATCCTCCTTCTCATTAATGTGTTAGACTCTGACTAACAGTGTGAGGTCAGCTTGTGCAGGAAATAGAATGAAAATCTAAGGCAAACTCAAAGACGACGTAACCACCTCCAAAAGATGTATCTGTATCACAGGAAAAGCATAACATGACAATACTTGTCAATGTGACACGCTCATTTTTACTAACCATAAAAGGAGCAGGGGAAGTGTTGCTATATTTGTAATTGTTGTGTGGACATCTGTAAAATTATCCTCAGAGGACGTATTTTTTTGAAGCACAGGTTTTTTCAGTTCCTCAGTGTATTTGACTTTGCGTTCTGAGGCAGTGATGATAATGTACCACTGGTACAGCTTCCCTGACCAGTCCATGATGCCATATTGACCTGTAGATCAATGTTGTCCGTGCAGAAGTTGCCATGTCACTGGCTGGCACCATGAAAGCAAAGAGCTGTAGCAGGACTGTGAGCACAGTAGGGCGAAGTGGAGGAGTGAACATAAGAATTCGGTGGCATCCATCAGCTCACCCAGCTTTTGTTATTTACGGGTGTTGTTTTCTAAAGCTTGTCAATGATAATATTATGTAGTATTTTCTCAGGCAGACCCCGAGCAAGGAACCAGAACCAGCCACAACATGTTTCCTATAACCAGCGTTGTTATGCAGTTGATATGCCAGAACATTTTCCAGTTTCATCTTGTGCACCTACTCACACAAACTGCTAATGCTTTGTGGTTTTATGGTCGGCTGCGTTGCACAGCTGCACTTTGTCATGCTTAATATCTGCACCATGCATCCTTTCCCGTCTTGTTTATGTTTAAGGTACATCGATGTAGATATTGTTATTTCCCTCGGCTCACAAGTGATGTGCTCAAATTCAGAGAGCAATTAAATTGTGTGGCCTACACAGACAGATGGAGAACTCGCTCCTTTCAGAGTATTTTCAGCTTGACAAATGAAACATAAATGCTGCCAGTGTTTGCCCTTAGATAGGTTTAGCTACATGTCAATGTCCAAGCAGCTCTCACTGCATTTAACAGCCTTGAGCATTATCTCAGAAAGTGCTGGATTAATGGCGCTGGTGTTTTCAAACACTTGTAATGACACCATTGTTTCATTCTCCATCTTTTAAAAAACATGCTGGCCCTCTAGATCTTCCCAAGACTTTTCCAATCAGGAAAATGTCTCCTTTTCAGAATAACAAACTGTGCTACTGGGCAATGTTAGTCTCATTCTAATCGTGATCATTAACAGTGAGGAGTTGCCACTGGAAAGTTTGTGTTGTCTGAGAGGGAAAGTTTGCAGTTAGCCAGAGTGAACAGAAAGTAGAGGGCCAGCCTGTCCTGCATAATGTGGCTGAGCATGACTCAGTCAATTAAACAATTGGCATAATTTGGAATGTGGCTGATGTAAAATCCCTCCCTCTGGGGGATCCCTGAACCTCTGCGTGCAACAGGAACTTAACAGCTGCGTGAACAAGATTACTGCTAAGTGTACGATGTTGTGCTGCGGCAAAGCTTGCCAACTCCCACACAGCAACTCACTGAACTGGACCAAAATGTTAGTGTGTCTTTTCTGCCGCTATGATCAGACGTAGGAGCTTAGAGGGAAAATTCTGCGGGCTCACATAGGGTTAGAAGAATTTGCTGTGTGGAAGTAGCACTGTTTGTAAACGGGACAAGTCACTTCAGATATGGTATCTGCTCTCTCTCTGCTTTAGATCTGATCCAGCAGGTTTCACTGTATAGAAAGAAATGTTTGTTAAGAGTTGTTGAAATTGAAGTTCTGTTGCTCTGATCTAACATTCTTGTTATTCCACAGGTTGATGAGGATGTTGCTTTGGACCAAGCTGTGAAGTTCTGCCAGATACAGTTGGCCACGTCTGCCCAAAGACAGGTAAATGGCTCTTCATTTCACTCGTCCGCCTCATCCGACCTACACAGTTTGGCTTTGTAAATGTACGATACACTCCTAAAGCCTGGTTTGTTTATTGAAGAAGCACTAGCAAGGATAGATAGACTATACTCTGCAACATCAGCCCTCCCTTTAAAGCTTCGCCCACCAAAACACAGGAACATTTGTGGGTTGTTGAACCCACCCCTGCTGCACAATGCCTCCGGTAGTGCTTACACTGGAAGCTACACTTAGTAGGACAATTATTGCTGATAGTTAAACATTCCTAGTAAACTTTCTACCAACTCTTCCAACGTTACCCATCTGAAATGCATGGTACAGAGCAAAACTGAGAAAATACAGGAAGAGAGCAGCAGCCCTGCAGACACAGACGCCATCTTACATTTCTACAGGCTCATTAGCGATGATTCATATTATGATTATTAAAACTGATGTTTTGCTGTTTGTTTTGTATGTTGGGTAATGAAGCATCTCTAGTCAAAACTGATGAGTAACTCAGAAATTCCCAGACTTAATCAAGTCCATCCTACTTCAGCCACCCAGATCTAAATATAGCCCAAAGTGTGGGGTGAACATTCCCTGTTGTCCGTTTAGCTTCAGTCACTTGTTGTCAAATTGA
The DNA here is from genome assembly GCA_016785325.1 of Chascanopsetta lugubris. Lineage (NCBI taxonomy): Eukaryota > Metazoa > Chordata > Actinopteri > Pleuronectiformes > Bothidae > Chascanopsetta > Chascanopsetta lugubris. Next base: position 59,869 of record JAFBJT010106856.1, on the reverse strand, counting down.
TCATCTGTTTCAGCCGAGCACTGGTATGCGTTCAGCCTAATAGCACAGGCAATATTCATATCTTTTAGAGGGTGAAACGACAGAATAATGTAATACATAATATATTTATATATATATATATATATATATATATATATATATGTGTCAAATTGTAGTAAATGAACCACAGCACTGTGATCATATTTGTCTTCAAAACATTAATTGCCCTGTGTCGGTGACTCCCGCTTCCTCACATCCCTCTTCCTGCCCACACAGGCATCAAGGGTTTCTCTGCCCACATCCCGTTGTCAGGGTGACGTTCCCCCGAAAGCTCCGGCTCATGAGAAGTAGCTGTGGGCAAAACAAAATCTCCGCTCACTTATCGTATCATCTTGTTTTCCCGCATGATCCTCTTTGTCGCCTTTTGTTCATTTTGTCTTTTCATCCATTTATCACATTTTCATCCGACGTGGAGATAATGGTGCCTCTGCCCACAGACTATCTGCAGTCGAATCCAACCACTGTTTATGTGTGATTATTGTGCCACGGGCTCACGTTGTGGTTAGCAATCAGATGCACTTGTACATAGTTGTAAATGTGAGTAGGCTCGTCGGAGTGCTCAGCTCGTGGATCGTGAACAATCCTTGCATGTTTCTTACATGTTCACACATTCCTTCAAGCCCCCACACGAGCAGAGGCAGATCAGCCTGTTTTGTGCAGAGACGGAAAATCGACTGAGTTGCGTTCGCTCACTCGGTTTGATGCCACATCAGGAGGAAGGAGTGTTCAGGCTCAATGACCTGTGCTCTTTCTTTCCGTCAAGCAGCGAATCGCTGATTTATTTTCAGAATCTTTTTTGGTTTTGACGGAAAAACTTTTCTGAAAGATGTGATGATGAAACACTCCCTCACCCTCTGAATATTTAATTTAAAGGAGCGTTTGGTCCGAAATTCCTTCTTTATAACAGCACCCGTGGCAGCGAAGTGACACGCATTCTGCAATTGTTGCATATGCATGGGGGCAGCCATGGAGACGAGGCTTCAGGACAAGACCAGTGAGAATGCTGTGGCTGTTTGTGTGTGACTCAATTTCTGAGTTATTATGTCACAGCTGTCAAACGGCTAACTAGCTAAAGACACTGTGGCGGCACTCTGGATTGTAGACTTGGAAACAAGCATGTACCAGCCTCATTTTATCAGAAAAACATAACCTGAGACACTTCACATAATGACTAAGCACAGGCTGATAGAAACACATAAGTGAGTCAGGGAATGTGTCATTGTTTAGCTATAATTGCCTGTTCACACAACTGGCATTTAGAGGGGGTATTGAACCAAAACACTGCCCGATGCACATTCAGTTTTTAAATAACCTAATTAACATGATTTCCTCAAGAAACCTTACATCATAATGTCATGGTCTATCAATATTTCTAAGGACCCAAATGTGCCCTTTATTGAGCAAATCCAGAGAAGAATGATTAGATTAATTTACTTCAAGATTTCCTCAGATTCCTGATTCATAAAACATCCCCAGGGTCGGGCTCCTTTGAGCAATCTATTTAATTAAAAGTGTTCCATTGGCCAATCTTTCAATTGTGTTGGAAAGATGACCCAACCTGCATGTGACATTTTACAGCAGCACTAATCGGATTTTAAAAGCCCAATCTCAATAATTGCTAAGAAGGAATTTCGATTCATGTTGTGGGATGTGGGTTTGGCAGAAACCAGCATCCCACTCAAACCACTCGCTCAACACTCGAGGAGCCCACAGGCTGGCTACACGATACGTGCTGCAATTTTTCTCAGGTACAGTGTATTTTGTTATGCTCGCGCTTTGCTGACTTGTTGTTGTCTTTGTTTAATTCATGATTGTGAATCATCAAAGCTGGCCTTGGAGTTGTGGTGCGTGCTCAAAGCTGTTGTGCTTCTCTGCACTGGGCTGAATGATCCGTTGCTGTCTAAGGTTTGGGGAGGCTACTCCTGTTTGTTTGATTTGCCTGCGCTCGGCTGTGTGAATCCCTCGGGGAGCTTCATCTCGCTATGGGCTCTGATTCAGAGCACTATTTGACTTGGTCTCTTAGCAGTCTGAGAGCAAAATGCAATGAGAGCTCTGTTCCTGCCAAATAACCTTGTGGTAACACCGTATTTGTGCAGAGGAGGCTCGTCGTGACAGAGCAGCAATACGCCCCTGACCACTGCTTCGAGGTTTTTGAAATAAGGAAATCTGTAGCACATTTAATGATCTCATTTCACACAGATTTAGATTTTTCTCCTCTCTTTAATCTGGCTGCTGCAGCATGGCAGTGACATTCTGTGTATGTCTTAGTACCATAGCTTGTAAGAAGTTTTATTCTAGATACTCTCTCCCACTAGATGTCACACTGGTGCCAGCATTGCAGACCGGAGCAAATGCAGTCCACACCGTTACCTAGTGTGTGGGTGTTGTGAAGCTCTGTGAAAACAGCCTGTTAATTCTAAGCCATTAAACATCAAGTATGAATTGTTTTTTTCGCATATACAGTATATACATATATATACATTTATTAATGTATATCCACTCATCCCACAGCCATTGTTGCTTATACAATCTGTGTATCCACAACAAAACATGAGCTTTCAATCAGAAGCACGGCTGAATTTTGTTACCCACAGTGTACAGGAAGTTAGCAAAGTAAACAGTCCTGCAAGCTGCTGTGCAGACTTAATGTCTAAAGTGGGTCTGTCCAGTCTCATCCTCTAGTCTGTGTTCCTGTCATCGTGTGGGCTGCAGTGTGAGACGCTTCGATCACAAAGTGTGTGTGAAAGGCACAATGTGAAGGATTTATTGACATCCAGTGCTGTGTTGCTTATTGCGGCTGAATATCCTTCACCACTATTTTCCTCCTTGTCTTGTGGCAGAACCTCCGGTAGCTTCAGTTATCATTCAAGCTCAAAAGTCCATTCTGGGCATCTAAAAACAGAATGCATCATGGCTGCTTCTGTTGGATGGACCTACTCCTATAAATGTAAGACTGTATTGAGGGTATTAATGAATACAACAATATTCATATGGTTCACTGTACACCACTGAAAACAGCATTGGTGATTTTATATTCACTCTTCCAGTAGATTCCATTTACCTCAATTCTACACACTGCACCTTTAACTTCAAAGGTGCAGTTTGTAAGATTTGGTGACATCTAGTGTTGAATTTGCATATGTATCCATCACCTCACCCTTACCCTTCTGAGCATGCAGATAAACCTATGGAGGCCCTCTGTCAAAATAAGTTTACTCTGGTCTACTGTAAAAACATGGCGGCCCTCATAGAGAGGACCCACTCCTATTTCAAATATACATTAATGGGCTCATTCAAGGGTAATGGAAAAAAAGTATACTTTGCGGTGATTATGAAAATGTCAGGACGTCATTGTTTTGAGTCCTGCAGACTCAAGTGCCTCAACCAGTATATAGCTTCTAGCAGCAAACTAGCATGGTTAGATCTTAGCATAGATTTGCTTTGTGTTGCCTTTACACTGTTTTAAAATAAGATATTAGGTCAGTTCTATTCACAGGTCAAAACTGGTGAATAGATAACTGGTATGATATAAATATATACAGTATATGTGTGTGTGTATGTATATATATATATATATATAAATATACACACACAACTTTTCATCCTTTTGAAAATGAAAAATGGAGAGGGTGTACCCAGTTCACTTCTTTAACAGTGCTGCTCTGCGTTGCCATGACAGCTGCCGTGGGAGCCGGGCGGCTGTTGTCACAGGTTGTTTGTGCAGCTCTTCTGTTTACAAGTGGTCCTCAAAAGGACACCGAGGAAAGTGGCTCGGAGGGATGTGGTGCGGTGTAGAGCTGTGCCTCACGCCAACAGCCAACACACGGCTCCATGTACCAGGAAGCCTGTGAACCCCCGGGAACCACATCACAACTCTGTGAAGGATATTATTACTTTGTGAGGGAGCTGACACAAACAATGCCGGTGTGTTTTGTTTTGAAAGTACATCAGTATCGACCGGGGCTGTCTTTTTTTCGGTGCTGAGTCTCGGACCAGCCTCCGTCTCCAGGGAGGAGGATGCGCACTTCTCAGAAATCTACCTGAGCTGAGGATGTTTCGCAGCACAGCAGCACCATGGATCCTCGTGGTCAATGCCTCCTCCTCACCTCCTCTGCTCTCTTTGTCTCTTACAGTCTGCAGGAGATGCCCCGACCACCCCTAAGTACACAAAGGACCACATCTTCTTCCCTGCATCCCTGCCGACGCCCGTCCTGCTCAGCCACACCGCCTGTCACCCGCTGTCCGCCCAGGACGGCCAAGCCAAAGTGGTGTACGAGCCCTTGAGCAAGGTGTCCAGACCTCAAACCTCAGCCTCGAGCTTCCACGAGCAGCCACAGCACAGGAGAGCAGGGAGCCACCCGGCTGCAGCCATGGCCTTCCTACCACACACAGGTACAGCCCCACTCCATCCACTCAACCTCTCGTTGTTGCATGTCCAATCTGTGCCGCCATTACATTTACAAATGCGATGCTGTGTTGCAGAGGGGGGGGGGCCTCTGCTGTTGTCAGCTCAGTTTAAAAAGATCCCAATAGTCCCAGAGATCAGCAGGGGGCGCCAGTCGCCCAGCTCCGTTATGTAACGGCACTCTCTGGCCTGGTTATGTTTTGCCTTTTCAGTTTTGTCAGTTCCCCACAAAGAACTTTCAAAATCAGTGTCCTCCAGACAACGTGAGGCTCTAAAATATACATAGATATTCTGCTGGATAGATATGATGCTCAGCATCTGATTGAATTCACATACACAGGCTCCTCTGGTTTATTTAATGGATTGAAATGGAAACATAAAACTGTTGAGAATGAGGAATTGAAGCATTTTGAAGTATTATGTGGTTTGTTTTTCCCTGTTTTCACTGTTGCTAGATTTAATTTCTGTTATTTTGATGATCGTTACATCTTCTGTATGAAGCCTGTTGAGCCACTAGAGGGCAGTAAACAACATGCAAAGACTGAAGTTGATCCTGTTGTTGTTGAGGCTGTCTGCTATTCCTCCCCTGTCAGGAGTATATTGTGCACAGGGAGTGATGCTGTTTTGTGTGACACTCACACACTTTTCTCTTTTTACTGTCTGAAACTGAAGAGTTGTTGCCTTTGCAAGGAACCAAACTCAAACGCTTAAAGTCATGCAGAAACAAGTATTTTCACATATTGGAGCTATTTAGTCCATTTCACTTTAAACAGAGATAAGACAAAAGAGATATATTCACCGGCATGTAAATGATTCAAATATTAGGGTTCAACTAATCTTAGTTTTTCAGAGTCAGTACAAATGTTGATCATTAGTACTGGATAATTAGTCTTTGAATGCCTTCATCAAATGTTTATTCTTACTTTTAAAATATATCAAATTGAATGAGCTATTTGGGGATTTTAAGTCCTTTTTGATAATTAACTGATCAATACAAAATCCTCTTAATTGCTGTCAGTGACGGGCAATTCGATTGTGTGGGTTTTGATAAATGAAAATGTTTACATGTGGATTTATTCATCTAAATGTTGCCCTTTAGAAATTCTCTGCATAAAGAACTTACAGTTGATTTTTGCATGGTGTGTGTGTGTGTGTGTGTGTGTGTGTCTGCCTGCCTGCCTGCCTGCTGGCTTCATGAGAACGGCTCAATAATTGTATTTTTGAGTCTGTAGACACTGACTTCATCCAGAAATTATTGAGTTTGATGCCTCCAGCTGTTTCAAAATCTGCAAAATACACTTGCAGACAGACAGACACACACACACACACACACACACACACACACGCAGGTAAGCATCAAGCAGGTCGAGCAGCCATTAGGGGGCGTGGCCGGTCGAGCAGCCATTAGGGGGCGTGGCCGGTCGAGCAGCCATTAGGGGGCGTGGCCGGTCGAGCAGCCATTAGGGGGCGTGGCCGGTCGAGCAGCCATTAGGGGGCGTGGCCGGTCGAGCAGCCATTAGGGGGCGTGGCCGGTCGAGCAGCCATTAGGGGGCGTGGCCGGTCGAGCAGCCATTAGGGGGCGGGGCCGGTCGAGCAGCCATTAGGGGGCGTGGCCGGTCGAGCAGCCATTAGGGGGCGGGGCCGGACGAAGCGCGAGGTAAACAAACGTCGTCGGGTTCGAGGAGCTTTCATTCATTAATGAATGAATATAGTTTTTAATCAATCTATTCATGCGCTCATTCACTCAAACATTCATTTCCTTCATTTATTCATATATTGCCCGCAGGCACTCATTCACCTGTTCATTCATTCATTCCTCTCATTCAATCAGTCATTCATAAATGTCCCCCATTCATTCATTCATTTCTCATTCGACCATTCATTCCCTTCAGTCTTTCATTCATTCATTCATTCATTTTCTTCCAACTTCAAAGCCTTTCCATTTTCCCTCTCTTCCATCTCAGGCTCTAATTGGACGAGCAGCTCACTCCGCCCCCTCATGGTTCTCTGTGGTACTGCTCCATCTCATTGCTTCATGTCAATCTCTAGAAACAAATGACACACAAAGTGCAACACTCTCCATATATGGGTTAACAGGAAGTGGAAGGGTTTCCATGGCGACTCGCATGACCTCTGACGCCTGGCAAAACTCCTCCCCCTTCAAATTCTAGAAATAAATGCAACTTGTGAAAAGGATTTAAAAATGATAATGATTATTATTAAATTCACTGTTTCGCCTCCGTGGTTAAAGCTTTAGTCTAAAAGTATGACTTTGATGCTGCTCAGTGAAAAAAGGATCGATCTATTTTTTTAAATGACATTAATTCATGAATCAAATCAAAGCACACTGTAAAAAATGAACTCGGCAGAAACAGAAGTTTCCTTCCTGTCGCGCTCGACACGTTTCCCTCAAACCAGCGGCTCCTGAACGTCTCTTTTGTCTTCATGGAAACATCAAGTGCAATGATCTTCCTCCTCACTCTGACACTGACACCACCACCTGATGGTGGCGCCGTGCACACACCTACTCCTCTCTCTCTCTCTCTCTCTCCAGCTCCAGGGGCGAGCGAAGGACTGCAGCTTCTCTGAGCTTCAGCTCCTCTGAACCGGTCCGACCGTCACGACCACACGTTTCACCTCACGTTCACGAGGAAACATTATTCTCAGGATGAAGATGAGAGGATGAGGAGATGAAGGAGTGAGGGAAGGAGGCGGATGAACAAACCAGTTGAATTCACATCAGACTCAGAAGTTTAATCAGTGAGTCAAACCTGCAGCTTCGTGAACTGTTTTAATAAGGGGAACACTTTTTCACTTTTTTTTTTTTACAGAAATAATTGAAAAAAACTCATTAAACTTTTCCTCTTCGTCAAACTTCTGTCTCCATCTCTGCATGTTCTAATTACACACTGAGAACTAATCAATGAGTAGTTAATAATACATTTCAAATGTATTAATTCAATATCAAAACTGTTTCAATTCAAATGTTTGAGAGAAATAATATTTTCACTGTTTCTGATTTTTTGTTTTGAATCTATGTCAAAGTGTTTTAAATTTAAATAAATGCATGTATTAATATGTGAATGTATTTCACTGTATTTATTTACTAACTACTTTAGGAATTCCATTCTTTGTTTAAATGTATAATATAATAAAATACTATAATTTTAATATGACGTATTTAATGATCTATTTTGTATTTTGCAGAATCTGATTTTCTGATTTTGATGTTTCCTGACAGTTTGTTTTATAAAACCTCAACATGAACATTCTGAAGTGCCTCAGTGCCCATGAGCAACACACAGAGGTGACCGGGTCTGGTGAATTGAAGTGTACTGACATGAACCGAACACTAGGGGGCAGTGTCTCCTCATATTTAATCACAACGACTCAGTCCAGCTCCCGGTGACAAAACTGGATATTCATGATTTCACACACAAATGAAAACTGATGAGTCATGGAATTCACACCAATGAGTGGCCTGCTCTGATTGGACGAGGCGGGAGCAAAGAGGCGGGACTGTTGATGCTCCTGATTGACATTTCTCTGGCATTTCTTTGATTAGATTTCATTTACCTGTTGAATTTGATTTGATTCAATTCACTGTCATCCAGTCATCTCTTTCATTGATTCATTATATCCATGTATTGTGAGTAAAGCGTCAGTATGGGAGGGGCTTCTGTGATCAGGACCAGTTACTACACTTCTACTACAGATGGAAAACAATTTGAGTATCAAAGAGTTCAATCATTGCCTCAGAACAATAATGACGTTATTCTTATTATATTATATTTATGATTATTATTCTATTCTATGAAAACAACCGTCATGTGACTTTGTTTGAAGAGGCAACAACTTCAAATAAACATTTATTTACTTAAACTCTTCATTTGTGTTGATGGTTTCATTTG
>JAFBJT010106856.1:8541-51066 GCA_016785325.1 Chascanopsetta lugubris | reverse complement strand
TGTGTGTGTGTGTGTGTGTGTGTGTGTGTGTGTGTGTGTGTGTGTGTGTGTGTGTGTGTGTGTGTGTGTGTGTCTGCCTGCCTGCCTGCTGGCTTCATGAGAACGGCTCAATAATTGTATTTTTGAGTCTGTAGACACTGACTTCATCCAGATATTATTGAGTTTGATGCCTCCAGCTGTTTCAAAATCTGCAAAATACACTTGCAGACAGACAGACAGACAGACACACACACACACACGCAGGTAAGCATCAAGCAATATTGCTGCAGTGTGTGTTATGTAACTGTTTCCTAGGCAACAGTCATGGAGAAGCCTGAAAGACTGTTGGAACATTTTCATGTGTCAGCCTAAGCTGAAAAGACTCAGTCATTTCAAGTTTCTGACTAATGAACCGTCAATACTTCTGCGTTTGAAACCAACAGATCACTCTGTTTTCTGTGGTTTCTAATTTTACATTAAAGGTCTAATATGCAGGGTTCGTAGGTTGGACTTTGTGAACACACCTGTCAAAGTTGCCCCCCCCCCCCTGCCCAACAACCCCAGTAGGAGCTGTTGCGTGCACATCTTAGTCAATTGTAGTAATAGAGATACTTCAGCAAGCTAATTAAGCTAACTCCTAGCATTTACCCATCAGTCAGTCCACAGCCAAACTATGTGAAAACAAGAAGATACTGACGCAGAGCAGCGTCTCTGCAGATTAACACACCCCCACATGTTTCTAGTGGCTCGGGGCTGCGAGGGATTCCGTCTGCATGGGTAGAAACATTGTGTCTGCACCCTACAAAATGTCTGAGAAGCCAAAAGCTAAAGCAGCAATCTTGTGGATTTATTTTTCTTTTCAATCAAAACTGTCTGACGTCCTAACAGGAGAGCGGGAGGAGCCCTCCGAGGGACTCGTGTACCGCCAGCAAGAGTCGCACCTCTGTCAGCAGATGAAGCCCCCCGCCGTCTCCCAAGGACAAGACTCAGCATCCAGCTGGTTCCAGGAGGAAACCGCCACATGTAGCACAGCACAACCAGGTCTGAACCTCTGGCTGAGAAGAAATGTGTGAGATGTCGAGGTGCCGGTGAAATCTGTGAATATTTAGAGCTGCTCTCTCCTCCTCCTCTCACAGACCAGCAGCAGTACGCCAGCACTGAGCAGTCCAAGCTTCCAGACCCCAGCAGAATCCGCTCCCGTGTCCCCCCCAACATGCCAAAGCTTTTCATCCCATCCACAGTCACCAAGTTCCCACCCGAGATCACAGTGACACCCCCCACTCCCACTCTGCTCTCCCCCAAAGGCAGCATCTCAGAGGAAACCAAACTAAAACTTAAGGTACGCAGCCCGCCTGATAACATGTAGGTGTGTGTACACTTGTGTGTTTGTTTTCAAAGGTCCAGTGTGTAAGATTCAGATGAAATTGAATTGATCTCAAATGGCAGAAATAGAGTATAAAGTCATTATATATAGATGTTTTTTATGGGTGTGCCCTTTATTTTTACAACAGATACAACAAATCCTCTCATAAGAGGCGGCCATGTTGCACCACCATGTTTTGACAGTAGCTCAGATGGACAAACCTTTGATTTTTGATAATAACCAACGGTCAGCCACAGAGAACTACCTCACCACTGGATGTCACTCAATTCTACACAGTGCACCATTAATGATATACCCAGCCATCTGATCGACCCATGATCTAACCCTGCACTCACAAACAGTGCCCCCTGCTGTCTGCTCCCACACAGAACGTCATCCTGTCGTCTCAGTCTGCAGCCACAGTCAAAAAGGACACCCTGAGCCAGCCGGCGCTGGAGGTGCAGGAGACCTCGAGTCAGGAGTCGTCCCTGGAGAGCGAGTCTGACGAGGAGGACGACTACATGGACATCTGAGCCTCCGGAGCGGCTCGTGCACACGCACGTGCACTGACGCAGAACTTCCAGCGGCCTGGCTCGACTTTGTCAAAGCCTTGTGCCGCTGAAAACAAGGAAAGACACAAATGGCACACATCACCGCGGCTGTCTTTGTTGATGCTATCGTATCCTCTCGTGCACTCACGCAGTGTTGTCATTGGCTGTCATGTCACCGTGTTGCTGTGCTTGTCAGCAGTGATGATGTGCATGACCGAGGGCGGCGGCGGCGGCTTTACTCTCGCAGCATGTCTGTAGTGTGCCACTTATGCATATCACTCATCAGCTTACGAGCCCTCGTGCACTCGGCCACACACGCCGGGTCCGGCGTCAAAGACTCGCCAGCCACTCGCGTGTTTATGCATTTCCTCTCGTGTCACGCGCTAATAGTCGCGCACAGCCGCAGCTTAACTCTTCAGAACGCTCCGATCTGAGGTGCCTCGGTGTCGACAGATGCTCGGCAACGTGTGACCTGCCGTCCTCCACTTTGCGCCCCCCCCCCCCCCCCCCCCCCCCCCCTCCAGCATGAGATTTTAATCTGCGACACACCGTTTTGAATTCACGATAGTTAAACATACACAAAGGTGAAAAGAGGACAATCGGCTGCAGTCGATGGGGGTCGTCTCAAAACCTGTAGCAGATTGGAAATGTTTACACTTAAACCTTGGGATGTTTCTTTTCAGGTGGCACTTAAATCTGTGCTATTTTTGTACTTTGCTGTTTTTCTTGTAATAATATTTGTCCTGATATCTATTTTTCTTTGTGTTCTGCGTGAATTTGTAGCGAAGAGGAACGGTTCTTATACCAGGAAGACATCCTGTCACCAGCACTGATCTGAATGAATTGAGTCATCTGAGGTTGTTTTTTTTTTCTCCTTGCGAGGAATTAGCTTTTGTACATATCATGATCCAAATATCTTTCCAACCCGTTTTGGCTTTAATGGGCGGAGCCGGAGAAGTGTGCGCATGTGTTAGAGCTTGGTTTCCAGTCGAGTCAGGAAACGACTGGGTGTTAACAGACACGTGGTGTGATCTCTCCTGACCTGAGTGGGATGTAGACGCATGCTGGGGCAGACTCTCTGACACAGAGGCCTTTCCATCCCAAGCACTCCACTAAAGTTGATTCTCACTTCACTCAGAGGAGGACCACAGAATGTTTTATACAGATTGTTTTCTATAAAGACAAAGAGATTGAATGATTTTTGAAACATGTTTAAAAAAACATTTCTAAAGGAAGAAGTGAGTAACTGTTGACCCCTGATTTAGAAAAAGAAAAGTTTTGTATCAGTTGTTTTTTTCCCCCTGTTTTGCTGAGCCTCAGCGAATGTACCAGGCTGGGGGAGGGGGGGGTCATCTCCCCCGGCTCAGGAAGAGAACTGTTCTGTGTCTGGACTGAATGCATTATAGATGTCAAACCAAAATATATATTTGAGAAACTCATATTTGTTCTGTGTGCTCCTAACATTACAATATTAACCTTAACCCCAGAGGAGACATTGGTCTGCGGACGTCCTGTGTCTTTTAAAACACAGTTAATTGAACCCTGTGTGACACCTCTATGGTTTATTAAGTGAGGAGTTGAAAACAAAGTGGAAACTAAAGCACAAACTGAAGCTGATGTTAGAGACTCAAAATGTTCAGATACAGGTTGATATTAATTGTATGGCTTGAATTATAAAATATCAATGATTTCTAAGTTGTCATTATCAAATCTGTGTGATAGTAATTTTAACATAATGTGCCAAGTCAGAGATCTGTTTTGAGATTTAAAAAGATTTAAAAGATGTATCTTTCTTAAGAAATGTCTTCATATGATCCAAAGAATTATAAACTCAAGCTGAGAATCAACATCACCCAAGATAAGCTAAACACTCAAATGCACTCATCCTTAAACAGTTTGGTCCCATGTCACAGTGTCTCTATAATGCATGAGACAGTTGAATTGATGTGTTTGAATTTGATTCTAAATGTAGTTTTATCTCACGAGTTTATTGTTTTCTCTTAGGTTGAATTAGAGTGAATATATCGATTTGAGTGTGATTAGATTAAATAATGTGTGTTTAGTGCATGGGTTTCATGATCATGTTAAATTTATGTTAAATGTATTTATCAAACAACACTCAAATTGAGATGAACTAAATATATGAAATACTTTAAATGGACCCATAGCATTAAACTTGCATTAAAACAAGTCCGCTGGATATATGATTATTAATGTGAGAGGAATGAGTTTGAATAATTCATCCTCTGAGTGATTTTGAACTCCAGACATGACATGATGTGGTGCCTGTGCCTCCAGCGGTGCCTGGGCTCCCTGTAAGTGTAGGACCACCCCACTGACCACAGACCCTGTGGTCAAAGGGCTTGTACACTCTGGTGTGAAGTCTCCGACACGAGGGAAGTCATTAGTCTTCATTAGCAACTTCCAGGAGTTCCTTATGAAGTTGCTGTGAAGTTGTCATTTGCCCCCTTTGCCCGGCGAGAGGTTTGTTTTCTTATGTGCTCGACCAAATGTGGATCCACCCGCCCCCCGACAGTATGTGCACGTGGGACCCAGGGCACTTTGTTGTAAGCACAAGGAAGAGGCTTCCTTTTATTTCTCGATGGAGCTTTATATTGCTTTATTTTCAGAGCTTATGCGGTTAAAGGTACAGTGTGTCCAATTTGTTGACATCTGGAGGTGAAGTTGCATGTTGTACCCATCACCTCACCCTCACCCTTCTGAGCATGGAGGAGAACCTGTGGTAGACTTTACTTATTCTTACAGCTCAAAAGATGTTTAGTACGTCCACTCTGGGCTATTGTGAAAAAATGGCGGCCCCCATAGGGTGTAAATATATCCTGTTGTATATATACATTGAAGGGCTCATTTTAGGGTTATGTAAAAATCAAGTCATACATTGAGGTGATTATACATTTGCCAAAATGTGTATACATATAATTGTTTTGAAATTCCATTTCTATAGATAGAAGTGACAAAACATTTCCCAAATCTTACACACTGCACCTTTAATGATGAAAATAATGATTTCAGATTACACACACACATATATGTATACATCTCAAAAGCTTGGCAATGATCAGCAGATACATGTTTTGCTGTGAGTCTGAAACTAAGAGCAAAAGAAATGAAGAAAATGAAAAAAAAACCCAAGTTGCTCGAAAAAGAAAACTGACTGTAATGGCTGTAGCGCTTCGGATCATTCCTACACCGTTGTGTATATCTGAATCCTACAGAGCACACATTTCAATGATATACAGTTGAATCCAGGAAAATCTCGTCCCAGACCAGAATCTCAAAGTGGCTCTGCGATCAACCTGTGGTCAGGTGAGGGGATGTCTGGTTTGCTGCCGTGTGATTCTGTCCAGTCGGCCGTGACGTCACGTTGCTCCCGGGCCGTGGGGCCGCTGTCTCTGCCAAGCCCTCAAAGTGGCCAATTAAGCATCAAAAGGGCCGCATGCTGCATGGCTAATGTGGGCGAAAGGTGTGAGATTTCTCGTCAGTGCACTCCGGGGGCCCTTTATTGGGCTGCCGCAGAGCCGTCTGATCCCCGGGCCCTGGCTGTATATTGGCAGCTGTTAAGCGCCGAGCACAGGGGAGAGATGTGCGTGCAGTTAAAGCAAATGGCCGAATGCTGACACCTGAGAGGGGGAATGGGCAGAGGCCTCCGGAGCCGCCGCGGTTTCTGATGAGTCACGGCGCACCAGCGGCCTCCTCCGTGTTTTTTAGACGTCGACGAGAAGCCTCCGCGGCCCTGGCCGGTCCTCCCCCCCCCCCCCCCCCCCCCCCCCCCCCCCCCCCCCGTCCCCGGCCCCCCCCCCCCCCCCCCCCCTGCCCCCGCCCCCCCGATGTGTCATCCGCTCCCATTAGCTCCCAGGCTGCTCGGTGCATAACCTAACCCGTCCCCTGGCCGCCGCCGCCGCCGCCGCCGCTCGCCAAGGCCTTTCACCAGTGCCGCCCGTCACCTCCAGAGCCGCTCTGTAATGGGGATTAACGCGGCTGCTGCTGAAACCTACACCTCACCCCGGACACTCACTCACTCACTCACACACTTTTTTTCCCCCCTCATCTGCAGAGCATTCATCAGCAGCGTCTCGACCCCTCAAAACATCTGTGTGACCTCTGTGACCCCGCCCCCTCACCACCACGCACTGGTCGGTGAGTAGAGCCACGCTGAACCTGCGACTACTAACTCCTCTACAACAACTGGTTTCACATAAGGTGGATCTCAAGGCCAATGTTGTGCCGCCGCTGAACCTGCGACTACTAACTCCTCTGCAACAACTGGTTTCACATAAGGTGGATCTCAAGGCCAATGTTGTGCCGCCACGCTCCGGTGAGATAGGAGTGTGGGGGTGGGGGTGGGGGGGGGCGGGGTGGGGTGGGGGGAGCGAACACACTAAAAAGTAAAGTGCGTCCTTAAGTGCGTCATTAAAGTCACAATGTTATTATCCGATCTTTATTATTCCGCATCGACTCAGCACAAGAGGAGCAGGTCAATATTCTCACAGCAAAGACTCTCTGGCCGTAAACGTGTGTTAATGCTCCTCTCACTGCTGATTCCACTTCCGTGTCACTGCACCTTTAAAGTCTAGAGGTGAAGTCGCATGTTGTATCCGTCACCTCACCTTTCTGAGCGTGCAGGAGAACCTATATTAGACTTCAGTTGCCATTGAAACTGTGAAAAAAAACAAAAAAACATGGCGGCCCCTGTAGAGAAGACCCACTCCTCATATAAATATACATTTATGGGCTTATTTAAGGGTCATGGGGCGAGGGGGGGGTCAACATTTAGGTGATTATAAAATCATGAAGATGTCGGTATGTAATTGTTTTGTAATATTTTTTAGAAATGACAAAATTGACCAAAATCGTACACACTGCACCTTTAAAGCAGAGACCGAAATAATACACACTGCACCTTTAAAGCAGATGGAGCGTTTCTCTGCCGTTGGAGCTGCAGCAGCGGCCGCCACCCCGGCGTTCAGGGACCGCTGGTGCAGCCGAGTGGACAGAGAGCTCTGTATGCAGAGCTCCGTGAGACACAGGTTCCCTCAATTCAAACGTCCAGAACCAAGTCGTGCCCCGGCATCATCTTCCTCTCTATGCTAATGAGCTCGGCGTTTAGCATGTGCTTCCTGTGCTGCCGTGTCACTGGCCCGTGAATATCCACAGTCAGTGACACCCATGGATTCTGCTGTGGAGGACGAGCAGGGTGCTCTTTATGCCCCCCCCCCCTGTCCCCCTGTCCCCCTTACCCCCCCCCCCCCCCCCGCCCCCCCCCCTCCTGTCCCATTCAAGGCCGACTTGGGCCTGTGGTGTTAACTGGCTGTTAATTGCCTGCCTCTATACTCACAGCTCCTCTCTCCACATGCAGAAACCAGCTCCTTCAAGGGGAAACCAGCTTAATGAGATTATCTATCAGAGCAGGGGCCTGTCTAGACACCCCAATACACAACACCCCCACCCGCTCCACCCCACCCCATACCCCCACCTACGCACACATCCACCCCCTCCGCCTCGGCGCTGCAGGACGCCCCCAGGTAAGAGTTACCTGCAGAAAGTGCGTGTTATCATCACACCATTATGGGTTTACACTGTTTCCCACCCACTGCCTCACTGCTCCCATTTAGACAAGTGAGGACAAAGATGGCGGTCATCATCTTTAAAGGTGCAAGTGTGTACGATTTGGTGACATCTAGAGGCGAAGTTGCATGTTGTATCCATCACCTCACCCTTCCCTTTCGAGCTTGCAGGAGAACCTATGGTAGACTTCAGTTGTGTGTCTGCCCTGGGCTACTGTAAAAACATGGCGGCCCCGTTACAGAGGACACGCTCCTAATGCAAATATACATTAAAGGGCTCATTCTGGGTTAATGCAAGAGGAAAGTCATGCTTTCAGGTTATCTATACATTGGTGAAAATGATAGGTTTTATCTACAGATAGAGGTAACACAAAATGACCAGTCTACCAAGCCTTGCATACTGCACCTTTAAGTAATTTATGTATTTTGTATCAATTCACCTGAAGGTGCAGTGTGTAAGATTTGGTGACATCTAGAGGTGAAGTTGCGTGTTGTCTCCATCACCTCACCCTCACCCTTCTGAACATGCAGGAGAACCTATGGTAGACTTCAGTATGTCCACTCTGGGCTTCTGTAAAACATGGTGGCCCCCATAGAATGGACCCGCTCCTCATGCAAATAGACACCAAGGGGCTTATTTAAGAGTACTGGAAAAAATAAAAGAAAACATCTAGGTGATAATGAAAATGTCAGTCTGTAATTGTTTTGTGAGACGTTTAGCGGTGGCAAAAAGGATTGAAATTGTACACACTGCACCTTTAAACAAAAACACTGTAAAGATGAGTTTTCATTAAAAAAAAAAAAGGAGTGCCCCCCCGGCTTTTCTCCCACTCGTGTCAAAGACCTGACACTGTGTCTTCGCTGCCCGGCACAAACACACTAAACAGCCTGTTCACATGCGGCTCCGTGTGTGTGAATGTTATCGACACACACACACACACACACACACACACACACACACTGTGGAGCGGCTGCCTGCCCCGCTCCGCAGCCGCCGCAGAGCATCCATATTTGTTTTAAAGTCTCTTAGCAGTTAATAAAGATGCATTTCCTCTGCACCTCTTCCTGTGGGGATGGTATCAAGGCTCTGTTAAGTCTCTTTGATTTCCAGCAGCCTCCAATCACAGCAGGGCATTGACTCATGATTGTTGTCACTTCAAAGCTTGGGAATGGCTCCCCTGACCCCACCCACCCCGAGTCTCCCCTTAAAAGTCTCGGTCACCCGGTCCTGCAGGGCCAGAGATCTGTGGGACACGAGCGAGAGACGGTCGACCCCCCGACTTCCCGCGCTGCTGGATTTCTATTCTGTGTTGGTTTGAGCCGAGCCGAGGAGCAGAGCGGAGGGAACTCTTTGGATATTACCGATACTTGGACTTTGTTCTCGGTGCATGAAACCCTCCAGCCGCTGCCTGTGCTGAGCCTGAGCCTGAAGAATGCAGTCCATCCGAGGTGAGGACACGTCTTTATTTACCTATTGTCTGATTCCACGTCTCCCTCCATCCGGAGAATGTCAAATCCCATCGTGCGTCTTTCTTTCTTTCCCCTCTTCCAGACTTGAAGCCGAACTTCGGCGGCCCCCCTCCTCCTCCTCCTCCTCCTCCTCCCCCCCCTCCCTCCGTGGCCGCCGGCCCTGATGCTTATCTGCAGGGGAACCTCAGGATGACTCTGGAGGACCCTGAACTCTGGAAGACCTTCTGTGAAATCGGGACGGAAATGATCATCACTAAACCCGGAAGGTAAGAAAAGAGTGTCTGACGGTCAAATGCGGTGAAGGCAGCGCCAGGTGGTTTCCTCCTCCGACACACTCACGCGTTTGTCTCCTCGTGTCGTGCAGGAGGATGTTCCCACACTGTAAAGTCAATCTCTCCGGTCTGATCCCATGCGCTAAATACATCCTGCTGGTCGACATGGTTCCTGAGGATGGATTCCGATACAAGGTGAGACAAAGATGTCATTTTTATTTTGATGTACTGTATTTTATTTGAATACGTTGAATTGTATGTGCGTTTATTTCAATTTCATTCCTTTGATGTGAATGAATCTTCTTTGGATTTGATTTGAGTCACGTCCCCCTTCCTGCTCTCAGCTCAGTCGGCCCCTGTCGGAGACACGGTGTCAGTGATGAGTCTGGGCTGTGAAAGTAAAGTTGAATTGATTGATCTGCAGCAGAGAGGAACGTGGCTCCCCTCGCTCCCCCAGACAAGACACCCCCTGTTTATCACCCCCCCTCCCCCCTCCCCCTCCCCCTCCTCCTCCCGACATTGTACATCAAAGGCTGCTATCTCTTCCTGTTTTTCTATCCCCTGCTGGGGGCCCACTGAACGGGCCCCTATCTCTGTGGGTGGTACCTGCCGGGCCGTCGCTCTGTCCCCTCTCCCTCACTGTGGGAATGTGTAAATCTGGTTTCCCTCCCTGTTGTGGCACAGACTGGCTGACTGACTATCTGCTCCTCTTCCTGTAGTGGAATAAAGACAAGTGGGAGGTGGCGGGGAAAGCGGAGCCCCAGCCTCCGTGTCGGACCTACCTCCACCCCGACTCGCCGGCCCCCGGGAGCCACTGGATGAAGCAGTCCGTCTCCTTCCTCAAACTCAAGCTCACCAACAACACACTCGACCAGCACGGCCACGTAAGTTGAACCCAGACACGGGTGGTTTAAAGGTGCAGTGTGCGAGATTTCAGTTGTAAAAAAAAAAAATTTAGCACAAAACAATGACACACCGACATCCTCATGAACCTAGAATCAATTTAATTGATTGAATTTAAGGGTCAAATTAAATGGAACCCCCCCCCCCGCAGATCATCTTACACTCCATGCATCGGTACCACCCGCGCTTCCACATCGTCCAAGCCGACGACCTGTTCAGCGTCCGCTGGAGCGTTTTCCAGACCTTCACGTTCCCGGAGACGTCGTTCACGGCGGTCACCGCCTACCAGAACACCAAGGTCAGTCCGTGCCCTGCCCCCCACACAGGAAGCTGTGACTGGGACGTGTGTCGCTGACCTGACTCACCCTCCGTTGCAGATCACAAAGCTCAAGATCGACCACAACCCGTTTGCCAAAGGGTTCCGGGAGGAAGGCACCAACAAAAAGAGGTGGGCATCACACCGCTTAGAGGGGGGGGGGTGCGATGTTACAGTGACATCATGTGTCTGTGGCTCCGCTCTAACCACGATGTTCCCCTGCAGGCGCGCGAACAAGAGCCCGGCCGGCCCCGACAAGCGAGCCAAGATGTCCGACGTCCTCGGCAGGGACTCGGAGGAGGAGGGGCCACAAGGTGCGGACTCTTCTCTCGTCCCCGCCCCCTCGTCTGTGTTGTCCTGTCCTGCGCGTGGTCTAACGTCCGGTGTCCGCTCAGATTTCTGCCCGTCATCCTATGAGGCCTACGACGGAGAGGACAGGGAGCTGCCCAAGAGGAAAGAGGCGGACGGGGTCAAAGAGGAGCGCTACTCCCCGTGGGGCCCCGACAGGGAGCACAGGGCCCGGACCCTCTCCCCCGCAGGGGCCGACGCCAGGGACGTGTACAACACGGAGCAGCTGGTTCCTGCTCCGGCCTCCTACCAGCCATACAGGTGAGTACAGGACATGGCATTAAAGGTGCAGTGTGGAAGATTCGGGTCAGATGTGGACAGATGTCACCAAATCGTACACGTTGCACCTTTAAAGAGCGCGGCGTCGTCCCGCTGGACGCATCACCCACCCACTTCCTGTTTCCTCCTCAGGTTCCACGAGTACGGGAAGTCGCTCTCCCCCTCCTCCAGCGTGGGCAGCAGCAACAGCGGCTCAGAGCGCGGCAGCTTCGAGTCGCGGGTCCCCGACGTGGCCACCGTGCCCGACCACGACTCGGCCAAAGCCCGCCCCCACGAGATGGGGCCCTCCCCCTGCGGCGCCCCGCAGCACCTGCCGGCCCCTCAGGACTACACCGGGGTCCTCAACATGACCATGGCCCAGGCCGGCAAACCAGGGGTCATTGGCCACCACATCTACGGCCCCTACGGCGCCGAGCAGCCCCTGGGCCAGTGGGGCGGCCCCGCCCCCGCTCAGTACCCGCCCCCTCACCACCTGGCCTCAGACTACACCACGCAAGCCGTGCACCACGGCTATCACCACGGCAACGTGGCGGAGTGGAGCCAGTACCCGCTGTTCTCTTACTCGTGCTGGTGAAGGGACCCTGGGATGTAAAGTGACTGAGAGCGCCGCCGCCGCCGTGCTGACTCAGCGCGCCCGAGGTCCCGGCGCTCGCCGCCGCCGCGACGTGCATGCGCAGACGAGCTCCGAGGCGAAGCCATGGAAAGATGGAAGACAGAAGGTGTGAGGGGGCGACGGTCGTCTCCCGCTGCTGCTCCAAGCTGACTGCTTGTTTTAATTGACTGTCTTATTTATTTTGTATCTCAGCTCCCGTTCAAGTGTAAATATTATTTTTGTAAAAAAATTTAAAAAAAAGGGATAAGAAAGAATTAAAGCTAAGTGTCCGATTTATGTCGTTCTTCAAGTTGTGATGTGATCTGAAAAATAAATGAGTGAAAGTAACGTGTCTGTCTCGTTGGTGTAAACACACAAAGCGTCGTGGCAGAAGCCCTGGAGTTTCATACTTCACTTAACAAACGTTCATGGATCTTACAGTTTTAACAAACTTCTCCAAAGCGCTGTGTGACTTTGTGACTCTGAGCGGTGAAGTTGCATGTTTGACTTGAATCCCCGTCACCACCTCGCGCTCCTCATCCAAACCTGTCAAAGCTGTGGCCCGGGGGCCAAACCCGCCCACAGGATGACTCACTGTCAACATTTTCTAAATGTACCTTTTTTTTGCCCTGAAATAAAAGGGGATATTTGGTGTTGTTGTTGTTAATAGGTCATTATGCTATTTTACTTTACTATTCTTTCTAGATTACTGGCCCCGCCCACTTGATATCAAATCAGGGCTTATGTGGCTCCTGAACTCAAATGAGTTTGACTCCCCTGATGTAGGAGAACACATAGTTTCTCATTGTTTACATTGTCCATGCCGCATGGAGGACTCTGGGAAGTCGACCTGCCTCTGATGGAAATATACAGATCTCATCTGAAGGCAAAACATGTGTGATTACTTTGTTTTCCATTTCTGCAAGTGAAATGAAACAAAATTTTCTAAATCCTATACACAAGACATGCAATACTTAAACTTATCTGATCATCTAAACAAGAGAAATCGGAAAAAATGTGATATTTTTCATGCTTCCGATGATGTGAAATAACCGAATGAAAGACAAAGAGAGCACAGACACTTCTGTATCTAAAATGATTGTTTCCATGTCGACACACAGCACAAGACTTTTAATGGATGAATAGAAAAACTTGTGTGCCCTGGACCCCTTTGTTTAGAGCCACTGGTTTAAAGGTGCAGTATGCGGGATTTTTCATGGGGAGGAAACCAACAGGGAAGAGCTGAGTATCAGTATTACCACAAGTATCACTTTCTTACAAAAGTAGCAGTTTGCAGTATATGTTGTGTACTTTCACAAATATTTGACGCACAAAGGTCAACAACCGAGTCAGAGTCTTCACTTTTACATTCTGACCTTTGACCGGTAGATTTTTAAAGAGGTGGTGGAATCTCCATTGATCTGTTCCTGTTGTCTCGATGAATGCACTCGGAAAATGTATGTCATCGTAATGAATCTGCCTCATGCCTCTCTGGTCCATGCCCTGTATGAATCAGCTCTATACAATGAGACTATGAGTTTGCATGTGAGCAGCTCTGATCAGCAGCAGCAGCAGCAGCAGCAGCAGCAGCACATCTGCTCTGGCGGATTGTTTGTATTTGCTCTTTGTTGACGTAATGAGCCCCTCTCTGTAGTTTGGACAGGCCCAGCATGCATTAAAGACCCCGTGTCTCTGTGGCCGTCGCTCACCTGCTGGGATTTACCCACCGATCGTCATAAAGCACTGCGACACTCTCGTTCTCCATCTCAAAGAGGCTTTAAGAAGCATGAAAACAGGGGGCCGTCTGCTGCCTTTCACCACCCAACAACACAGGCCGGGCCCATCACCTCCTCCCGGGGGCCTGGATATGAGCCGCTAATGACTGTTGTAAAGGCCAGAAGGGGGAAGAAGGAGGGGGGAGGAAGGAGGAGGAGGAGGGAGAGGGGAGGGGGGGAAGGAGGGGGGAGGAAGGAGGAGGAGGGGGGGGGGGGGGGGGGGGGGGGGGGGGTCAACGATCCCGGCGAGATGTGGATTTTAATTCTGTGCCTTTCATTATCTCTGAGGCCTCTTGAACCTGAACATCCACCCTCAGCCTTCATCTGCCAACTTCCGCTTCTAATGAGGAAGAGGAGGGACACGTTGAGATTCTCTCAAACCACAGGCCAGACCAACGAGATTAAGGGTCAAATTAAATGGAATCCCCCCCCCCCCCCCCCCCCCCCCCCCCCCGAACAAAACAAAACCACCCCCCTGCAGATCATCAACGATCTGCGAAACCAACGAGATGCGAAAACAACTGAAAGAAAGACACAAAACCATTGAAGGTGCAGTGTTTAAGATTTTAGTCATTTCTGTCACTTCTAAAGATGTTACAAACAATAACATACTGACACTTTCATGAATTTATTATAACGGGACTGTTTTATTACTTTTCCATGGCCTTTAAATGAGCCCATTAATCACATGAGGAGCAGGTCCTCTCTCCGAGGGCCGCCATGTTTTTACAGTGGCCCAGAGTGGACGCACCAAACATCTTTGGAGTTTCAATGACGACTGAAGTCGACCATAGCTTCTCCACCATGCTCAGAAGGGTGAGGGTGAGGTGATGAATACAACATGTAACTTCACCTCTAGAGGTCACCCAATCTTACACACTGCACCTTTAAGTCTTGCGCATGATATTAAAGAGCCTGCGACTCAGGATTTAACATACAGATCCGTGGGGTGAGGTTTCCCTCACCTCCTCTCATGTGTATTACTGCAGCACATGGGACAAGCTCAGTGGATTGTGTGTGCACCAATCTGAGGTCAGAGGTCAGGGTTCGATGACATAACCTCAGGTCGAATAAAGTTAGGGTTTGAAAACAAAATGTAAAAATGTAATCTATATTCACATCTCTGCTCTGGTTCCAAGTATGAAGTTGTTCTGCTTCTGTTCCAGAGTCCTGAAGTTAAAGCTTCTGTCTGAAACCATTTGCTGAGATTCATTTATATTCATCCAGGCTTGTTGCTTCCTCTGGCTCCTTTGATCCTCTGATTTAAAGATGAGACTGAACTCATTGTACAATTTTGTGACATGTCAAAGTGAACTGAGATCACCTACTATGTTGTGGTTTGATTCTGTGCACATTTAAAGGTGCAGTGTGTAAGATTTCTTTCATTTCTGAAATATTATTGAAACACAATTACAAACGTAAATCATTACGTCAATATATTTCCATTAACCTTTAAAAAGAGCCCATTACTGTATATTTGAAACAGGAGTGGCTCCTCTCTACGGGGGCGGCCATGTTTTTACAGTAGCCCAGAGTGGACGTACCCAACATCTTTTGAGTTTTAATGACAACTGAAGTCTGCCATGTTCAGAAGGGTGAGGGTGAGGTGATGGATACAACATGCAACTTCACCTCTAGGTGTCACCAAATCTCACACACTGCACCTTTAAATAGTGAGTGAAGACGTAAAGGGACACGACTCCTGTCCACCGACAAGCCCCTTTGTTGTCTATCCTGGTTCTCTCCGTCACTGAGGGACAAACACAAATGAAAAGGCAGCACCTAGTGAAAGTCCCCTGACGCTCACGTCCACGGCTCCTCGGGGTTTAACGCTCACAGCTGCGCATCAGTGGGGTCGTTTGGCCTTTTCACTGCTCTGATAATGCTCCGGCAAAGAGCGGCACATCGACCGGAGCTCAGATGTGAGTGGAGGCGGCTGAAGTGCTTAAGTGCAGCACATGTGTCTTTAAGTGTCCCCCTGGTGGCTGTTTCCAGCGTTGGAATGAAAAGGTTGATGCTGTGGACATTCAGAGCTGGTGTCAACACGCCCACAGGGCCAGGGACGGGGGCGGGGCCATGGTGAGGAAAACAAACAAACAAACAAAAACACACAAAGATCAAATGAAACAAATATCAATATGTGCCCATCGGTCTGGGCAATAAATGTATTTCATGTATGGTTCCAATAATGCTGATTATTCTTCAAATCTAAAGTGCTGAATTTGCACTTTTTCTGTTTCAAATCCAAGCGAGTGATGTGAGAGAGTGTGAGTGATGAGACCTGAATCTGCCATGTGTCTGTTGCTGTCTCTCGGTGCGTGTCACCGTCGTACTGAGATGTTTGCAGGCACTTTGATGACGTGCACTGACTTCCCACCGTCGGACCAATACATTGAATGCATGTAACATATCTATTTCTGCTGATCAGGCAGAAACCTGCAGTGCACCGGCACGATGTGAGGCAAACAGTACCCCTGCATCGTGACAGGGGGCGCAGGTGAGCCAACAGCTTCTGTTGTTCTCCCTCAAAGGAAGAGGAAACGGGAGCAGGAAACAGAAGTGTTCCAGGGGAGCAGACACATGGACGTTGTTTACAAACAGAGCAAAGAAACTGTTGTTGTTTACCATGTTGACCCAAGACGGGATGTGATTATAATCTGTTTGTTTCACAGTCTGTGTTAAGACTAAGATGCTGACACGAGCCAGCAAACATGAGCCGAGGTCAGAGCGCGTGGTGCCAGTGGGACGGCAGCAGAGTTCCTGTCAGAAACCTGAAGCTTGATGCTCTGACTCTGTTTGAAAGTTTCAGTGGGATGTTTGTGTGACTCTGGATCCACACGGGCCTGGACGTCTCAGTCCGTCTGCACACGGTGTCACAGGGCCGCTGGTTCTTCCGGACCAAGCATGTGGAGCTGCAGGGGACACACACCTGAGGGGGAGGGGAGGAGCTTCTGGAGGCACAGGAAGTGAGGGAGACTCACGACCCATTTACACTCGTTTCATTGGAAGAGCGAAAAGTTGAGGTGCCTCTGCTCGGTTCTTGCAGTGTCGGTGTGGGAGCGATGCTCCTCAGCGTGGACGGTGCCGGTGACCCGGCTCAAACTGGCAGCGAGGAGGAGAACTCAGGTTCCAACTCCTGCACAGCCACGTGGAGAGAGCAGCTGCAGCTCATCAGTCCATCAGGGAGTTTCCTTTTCATGGAGTTTCCTCCACAGGTTCCGCTTTGCAGAGGTGAGTTTAAAACCTCAGGTGAATCGAACTCCACCTGTTTATTTCATTTCTGATGTCAAATTCAGCTTTTGCTTTGGACGTTAACACTGGGTTACAGTTTCCTCATGTGACCCCCCCCCCCCCGCCCTCGATCCCGCTCTAGTGTTTGAGCAGTGTGTCTCTGCTGCTACTGTTGTTGATCTTTATCTCACTTTTTACTTACTTACTACAACCTTTTGCGAGTATGTTTACCATCTTTCTTTGGAACAGTTAAGACCCTGAGTATTGTCAGAGTCCAGGTTGAACCAGAGGGACATGTGGTACATTTCCAGGGTTCTGTCCCAAAAGGAAGGATTAATGTGAAAAGTAACTGAATGGTGAGGAGTTGAAGATTGATGTGGTCAGCTTAGCAAGAAGATGAGTAAGCTAAGAAGTCAAGAGGAAATGAAGGAGAAGACATTTTCAAACGGGTGGTGAGGAGAAATCTCCTCCTCCTCCTCCTCCTCCTCACCTGTGCTGATTAGTTTCCTCTGTATGTTTGTGGTGTTGCTTAAAACTTGACTTTAAAAGAAGCAGGGTGGACTTGAACCTGAAACCACCTGATCTTCATGCACACAAATCATATCACAGATCTTAAAGTATGAGATTATCATTATTCTGTAGTTTACTTATGTATACAAATACCCATATATTGTTTATTCTTCTACTTATTTGTTTAATCCCTCTTTTTATTTGTCTGCCAAACACTGTTTCTAAATTGTGGTTCATTTTAGATGCTGCATTTCTTTTAGCATGTCATATCATCTTCTACCACCGGGGTATCTCTAGCAGTACTCTAAGGGCCTTTTTCGGGGTATCAGTGTCAGGGCCAGTGTCGCTGCAGCAGGGCCCGAGTGGGTTTCGAGTCGGTGACCTTCGCTCCTAAAGGCGACTACTGTAACCACTGAGCCACTGCCGCCCCTATTTCTTTTAGCAGTTTATGGGAATTTGGGGAAATATTAACCACTAGATGGCAGCAAAAGATCAAATATGATTCTTCCTCGCCATCTAGTGGTGGGTTTTGAGTACTGCACATGCAGTAACAAATATCAACCACTAGATAGTGGCAAATTTCCATATTTGGTGGTTTCACGCCATCTAGTGGTTAATACTCAAGAATAAACGGCCAGAGCATGGAAATACCCTCTTCTGTGGAAAATTCCCGAAATCTGCCTGCAGCATCTCATGGTTGATCACCTCATATCAACCACTAGATGATCCAGAGGATTATTGTATGACCAATCTGATGGTTAATACATTAAAATGACCAGGGTTACATTTCAAAAGATGAACTGAAAGGTTCAGTGAGTGGAATTAAGGTGAAATGATTTCAATGTCTATTGTTAGAGAAGAAATGATAATTAGTGCTTCACCAGCCATGAACCTCACTGCCACAGACACAGGCACGGTGGTGTGAAACAAAGGGGGGTAATAGATGCAAATGAAACAGCCTGGCACAGGGAAGCAGCCCTCATAAAGCCGAGGGGGTGCAGGGACAAATGGAGAGGAACTGGTGGAGACTGGGCGGAATCAAGGCCACGAGGCAGAGAGGAGTTCAAACACGGAGGAGGGTCGCCTGTGGAGAGTTATCATCAAATTCATCTGCTTTAGAAAGAGGAGACAGAGTGAGGTCTCAGGAAGTCAGAGGACAAAAGTCAGGCCTGCAAAACAAAGCAAGTTTAACATTTAAACTAACTTTAACATTTTTTCTTTGACATAGCTTTTCATCGAACTCTTAGGATGATTGTGTTAGTGTTATTATTATTATTATTATTATACAGCCAAATCAAAAAAATTCTTATACAGCCTAATCTAAAAATAGTGGAAAACAATAGTTTTAGTAAGTTTCCTATATAAACCAAGTGTAAACTTTGATGGTAAATTAAGCCTTGGTATACATTAGTGGACTGTTAGTTATTTCCATGCTACTAAAAATCCTTTTCAGAAAACCATGATGATGATGACCTCAAATAACACAAAAAAGAGATAAACTAGTATGATTGGCTTTTATTACATTTGAATACATTGTGAATCTTCTTTAGACAGAACTTTGATCAAAACTCGCAGTGGAAGATGAACGTTTCTCTATGACAGAAAAGAAGGAGCTGAGGTGACAGACGAGCC
The DNA here is from genome assembly GCA_016785325.1 of Chascanopsetta lugubris. NCBI lineage: Eukaryota > Metazoa > Chordata > Actinopteri > Pleuronectiformes > Bothidae > Chascanopsetta > Chascanopsetta lugubris. The sequence goes on along the minus strand of JAFBJT010106856.1, from coordinate 32,260 downwards.
ATTTAACACGTTAACTATTCAAAGAACTACGAAACTAACAAACAGAAATATGGAGCTAACGTCACACTGGCAGAAGAAAATGTCCTTCATACTCTTCATTGTGCTCTTTGGATTCTGCCACGGACTAACAACACAGGGTGTGGAAGATCAAAGGACACAGAGAAAACATAATCAGTATGTTTTGGTTCACATGACATAAGACATCACCAGTGCCCCTTCATTTAGGTAGAGATCATTTCAACAGTGATATTTCTATTGTATATGGTGACATGTGAGGCAGATGATTGAAGGCTCCTCTGCATCACGTCACATCAGAACAAAACATTTGATGACACATCGGCATGTGTCATCTCAAAAAGGCACCATCTCAAAATGCCGTACTTATTCTTCAGTAGTTGGATGAGAGAGTAAATGAGCTGTAGCCACGAGCTGCTGAGCTGCACAATCTGCCGAACTTAAATACTATCTGTGCCGTCACGCCTCGGACGAGCTACGGGATGATAACATTCAAACGGGAAACAGCTGCCTGAATGACGCGGACCCTCGATCCCACGTCAGTGAGGTCCAGAGAGCATGAACATCTGAGAACTCCTTCGTGTTGTTGCATAGCCAGACGAACCCTACTACACTGCTTCACTGTGAAGATGGGAAGGGTTTTCCTCCACGAAGAACTGAACAGAGATCAGTCACAATCAGTAGCATGAGCACGGGAGCGGGCAGGGCCTCAGAGCCAGATCCCACCTTCAGGTCCTGGGCCACATGTGAGGGACCACCTCCTCGTGTCCTCTCTTCACTAATGTCTTAGGCAACTCAGTGTCTATATACAGTATATATTGATTTTTCACGGTTATTTATATTAAACTGCACTCCACACAATGACCTATTCTTTCGATAGGTCAAACTCTTGAACCGCTGTCTCTGGCTCTCACAGTCGGACTAGAAGCTTCACAGTAAATGCGACGATAAGCTCTCCGAGTTGTGCGTTTGTGTACGTCGCTCTGCAGTGACAACACTGGACCGCTCTCGAGAGAGGAGGAGAGGACAGTTGGTGGTACTCTTCTTCTACGCGGTGCGCACAGGCAGCTGGACTTGACTGATTTCAAGTCTGGTTGAAACGTCCTCCCTTGAATCAGTCGCATCCAGTCACCTGCCAACACCTTGTCCTTTGCTTCCCTCCATCTCCGTTAACTTCCTTTCAATGGCCCCTCCCCTTACCTTGGTCCATTTGATCAGTGTTTCAACTCCATTCACGAGGGTGAGGAGAAGTGACTGCTCTGCCTCACCTCCACATGTACTTACACGACATTACTTATGTAGATGAAGGACAAGCATGGCAGAGTCTGGAGTGGTGGTCAGTCTGTGGACTGTACAAGCACGGCTTTGATGCAGAGGCATGAGCGTGGCAGACAACAAGGTCACTCTGGATGTGTGAACGGTGTGCGAGCTCCATCTTGCTTTTCATTATCACATCCATGTGTGTATCCAGTGTGGTCCCAGTGCTGGACCTCTCCACTTGTGATCGGAGATCTCGGGTGCGAGGGGGACGTGTCGTCGTAATAATAAGTGTGCAAAGATCCTGATGACACTTTGGTTCAGAGGCACTCAAAGTGGGGAAACATGCAAAAAGGACGCGATGCTACTATGGCCACAGCAACAGAGGCTCAAACATGCTTATTTGTTTTTGTTTTTTTTGAAGTCCAGTGTCTCCAGTGGGTCAGTCCTCACTGGAGTCCTCCGAGTTGTCCATGTCCATGTCATCCCACGAGGTCTTGCTGCGCTGCTCCCAGCTCCTGGCCTGGGCCGTCACAGTGGGGGGCATGAGCGCCACGCAGGCCGCCATGCCCGAGACGCGCTCGCTGAAATCCGCCTCGTTCTCCCACTCGTCCGTCTTGGTGTCGAACACGTGGACGTATCTCATCCTGTTGCTCTTGTCGTGGGAGCGTCCGCCCAGGACGTAGATGCGACTGTTCAGCACGGCGACGCCGGGCTCTCCGTGGCCGGCGGGGAGGGGGCTCATCAAGGACCAAGAGTTGGCTGAGGGGTCGAAGCAGGCCACCTGGGGAGCAAGAGGGGGGAGGCTGTCGTTAGATAAATCAATGTACCGTTCAATGTCTCGTAACTAGTTAGTGTCATTAATATGTTGAAGTACCTGTTAAAGTAAACCAAGCTAAACTAAGTTGTGTGTGGAACCGTGACATCAATTGAAGTTGTAGGTTGCAGTTGAATTCTCCTAAATTCGCTCTTCCCTTCCGAGCAGAACCTATGGTGGCTCTTAATTATCATCAAACTAAAACGATGTTTTTGTTTATATAGGGATACTGTAAAAAACATAGTGGTCCCTTAAATATATAAAAGCGGTCCTTTTTATGGAGTTGAAAACTAACATTTATACATTTAGATGGTTTAATCTCATAAAACATCATGGAAATGATCATATATTCCATTTCTGTCAATAGAGATGGGGACAAGTTAAAATAAATTCTACAGAATGGGCCTTTAAATCATAAAGCTTTTGTATTTTTTACGATACCATATGATTGCTCTGTAATGAAATGTATTAATCCTGGTCTTAATGTGACATTATGGAAGAATCTGATTTTATCTTAGAGACCACAATAACTGTAAACAATCATTTATAGACTAAAATGGCTCAACGCCACCTAGTGTCTCAAACCATTTTTTACCTCTTATACAGAGTCAAGAGCTTGGTGTGCCCCCACAACACAAGCTCTTTAACAAGTCCATTATGTACCGGTATATTTGATATGTTTCACACCTTAATCAAAGAAAGTGCCTCACTCAAAATACACACAAGCTGAACATGAGAAAAACCCAGAGTGTGAAAGAGCCTGAGGACACAGTGAACACTGCTGTCACTCCGCAGCATCAGCATCACTGATGACATGTGACATCATACCTTCAGGACATCACGCCGATATCCTCGCTCATCGTTACTTCCCCCCACGACATAAACGCGTCCATTAACAGCCGCCATGCCGTGCCATGCCCGCTCCACCGGCCCCTCCGCGCACGCCGCCCACTGATTGGCTGCGGGGTCGAAACTGTACGTCTCTCTGAGGTAGATGGAGCCTCTGCGACCACATGTTATATAGATCTTTCCATCTGCCGCTGCTCCAGCATGCGCATACACCTGAATGGAAGATGGGACTTGCATTAAAGGGGTGGTAACAAATGATGAACACCTGGTTGGCGGCATCAGCAGAGTGTGGATCAGCACCATGTGGATAATAAGGTACTGAGTGGATCTTTACCTCTCTTTTAAGTGGTGACACAAACTCCCACTTGTTGGTGTGCGGGTCGTAGCGCTCCACGGAGTCCAGTTCATTACTGTAGTCTCGCCCCCCAATGGCATAAATATGGCCGCCCAGCACGCACACGCAGTGGTCGGCATGCTGCTGCTGCAGAGACTGAATGGAGCACCACGTGTTGTGACGAGGGTCGTATCTGAAGAGACAGAGAAATATGAAAGGTCGAGAGCCACGACTCAGGAGGGTCAACCAGCTAGAAAGAGATGAGCGCACAGAGTGTATATGTAAAACCATGACGGAGGCTGGTGGAAGAAAAAGTGCATTCAATTCGAATAAATCAAATCCAACAGATAAAGCAGCATATTTCAGCACAGGGCACGATCTCCATCAGCAGATGGATGGTTGTTCAGAATTCTGTATTTTTGCTGCCGCTGGTGAAGTTCATAAAACTTTATCAAAGACATCAAAGCGGCTGAGATTGTTTTACCAGAAGGTATTTTCACAGACATACTGATGGAGCTCTAATAACACGATAGAAAAAATAAGACTTGCTGCTAAAGAATTTCTCTTCTCAACTTTAAAATCACTATGTTGAGCAGACCTGGGCATTTCACGGCCCACGGGCCAAACCCCGCCCACGTAGTTAAGAGTCCAATACGAGCTGCACTGTTCTTTACATGAAGCTACAAAAATAAGCCAAAATATGCTTTTATTTTGAAACGCTTCAGTTTCCTGTGAGTGTGATTCTGTCAGGCTTGATGTTTACATGTGAAGATGGAGCTCAATCGAGCACAGCTGCATCTGGTAGCCTCCATTTACAGCACGCCCTCCCCCTATCTTTCTTAGCCTTCAAAATAAAAGTCCCACTTTAGAAAACCACCCACATTTATTTACAGTCCTATTCACATTTGAGATGGGTCCTTTTCTCTATTTCAGAGCATAAGGGAACTATTTGTATTTATTTAAATGATAATGTCAAAACAAAACTCTGATTTTCAAACATATATATATATATATATAGTTTTTTGTGCTGAATGCTAAATTATTTCCTGACTTTTGATAATTACTGATTATAAAGTTATGTTGTTTTCACATCCATTTGAGTTTCTCAAGAAAATGATGTTCGGTATAATTGTTACTCAAATTAAAATGATAAACTGTAGATAATACATGAATAAATTGGATATAAATAGTACACAAGGCCAAATCTGTACAATTTGAAGATGATTCATCAAGTTGGTCAATCAATCAAAACACCACAAATGTCACAATTGATTGTTATCTATCTGACTCGAGTCGGGGTCTCACCTCCAGCAGCGCGTCTCTGCTCGAAACCCACTGGTGTTTTTGTCTCCTCCGATGAGATAGATGAAGTTGTTGAGCACAGCGATGCCCTGGTTGGACATTCGAGGAGTGTAGGAGGCGGCGAGAGACCTCCACTCCCCCCAGCTTGGGTGGAACACCTGAAACAAGTGCTCGGTGTCGGCCAGGGAGCCAGAGGAGAACATCCCGCCGAAGCTCAGGATACAGTGGAGGGTGGAGCGCGGCCGGGTGAGAGGAGTCTGCAGGGTGGGCTGCCAGATCTCCTGCTCGTGGTATCGCAAGGCAGCGGACACCAAATCCTTCAGCGGACAGGGGTTCAGTCGGCCACACAGTCTCTGCAGGATTTGTTTCTCGATCAGGCAGAAACGCACGGCGTCCACCATCTTGAGATTGTCCTTTAGTCCAGAGGGGCGAGAAAAGGATGAACTATTACAGAAAACATTTTCTTTTGTCTGAGTAAATACTGTATCTAACAGTGATTCTCAACCGGTGGGTCGCGGACCTGTTTTCAGTGGGTGGCCTATTTTTGTGTCTATCTTATGCAATTTCACAGATAGGAGAAACCCCACAACGTGTGTTTTCATATGCTAATTGACCATGAAACAAAACAATGACACAAACTACAGGAAATATGGATATTCCTGTATTGAGGATGTTTTATCACCTTGTCTCCCTCAGATGCACTTTGTGGTTTTCAATTCAAATGCAGCTAATTGAGTGTAAGAGGTAATATTTCCCTTTCTAGCATCGCCACCTATTGGCTGTTTGTTTATCATCAAACTTATTTTTTTTGTGGTATACTGCGATATTCTGGAGGATCTGAGGAGTTGAAAACGTTCCTTGATTTGGGTCTCGGCTCGGTAATGGTGGGTCCTGAGGCCAGACCAGCTGAAAACCACGAGGTATATGCTATAAGATGGACGTGGAGAAGAGAGTAAGAAATGTGGACACACCTTGGAACTGACCTGCAAGTACACCTGGTCAGTTTCCACCTGCTCAGGACTGTAGTGGTAGTGAAGAGCCGCCTCGTACACCTCGTTCTCGCTGTTCACCTGAAGCTCGTCGCTGCTCAGGACCCTGAAAACCTCGTCTGGAGGGAGTTGTCGGTACACGTCGGAGCGGGACAGGGTCTGGATGTTCCGGAGCATGTAGGAGTGGACCCTGGCGTTGAGCTGCTGCAGCCCGTACAGGTCGGCCAGATGGTGCACCTCTAAAATGTTGCTCTCGTCCAGCCAGGAGAAGAGGAAGTCGCAGCAGAAGCAGATGACCTTGTCCAACTTTAAAGCAGAAAACGTAAAACATTAGCCAGGAAAATGAAACACTTTATCAGCTTAAAGGAGCAGTTGTGGGTCAAGATGTGGGTCATTTTTTGTCACTTCTATGTATAGAAATAGAATTACATTAAATAGAGTATATGCTGACCTTTTTACGGATGTATAATCACCCCAAACCAGCTTTTTACATTTTCCTTAAATGAGTGATTCACTTGCTTCTAATTATTGTGGATTTACATCAGGAGGGGGTCCTCCCTATGGGGACAGCCATGGTTTTACAGAAGCCCAGATTGGATGTACTAAGCATCTATTGAGCTGAAATGACAACTGAAGGCAACCATAGGTTCTCCCGCATGCTCGAAAGGGAAGGGTGAGGTGAAGGATACAACGTGCAACTTCACCTGTAGACATCACCAAATCGTACACACTGCACCTTTAATCATCAAAACGGAGCAACAGATTTCTTACCTGCACCAGCGTGGCAGCAATCAAGACTTCCTGAACACAATCCAAGTCTAACTCGATCTCAGAGGTGTAGATGTAGTCGAGTATCTTCTTCATGGCCATGTAGGACACCCCATGAATCGGGATCTCTTTTTGCTGCGTCTCTCGAAGGCCTCCAGCAAACATCCCCCTGGTGGAGAAAAGCGATAATGTTACATTTAGTCCAGTTAGGACAACATGCATATCATATTGTCACAACGACCATGCTTTGAACTCTGTCGTCCACTAACAGAAACAAAGTCACTTCAGATGAATTTCTAAATATTCCTGAGGCTGAGGCTTTCATTCTGAATCAGTGTTGACTGTTATGAGGTCCAGCTGCTGCCACTGGTCTGAAGCACCAGGACAAAGTGAACACATACTGTGCTTTCTCTGTAACTACTTTTAGCCTCATCATGGGACTACAGCGCCACTTAGCAAGAGTAAAGCTCTGGGTTACCTGCACAGTGTGCACAGTGTGTACTGTAAACTATGAGACCGGCTGAGTGATATGCTGACCTAGCAGTCTACAAACTGATCTTTTCAGAACCAGTGCATTGGAACCAAAGCCTCGTCCTAATGTCTGAACTATTGGATAACATAAAGAATATTGTGTGTATTACAGTGTAAATTAGGTGGTGGTTAAAGGTGCAGTGTGGAAGATTTTGGTCATTTTTGTCACTTATGTCACAATATTACATAATTTACAAAAAATTACATATTTCACAAATTACACATTTCCATGAATTTCCTGAAATTGGCTCTTTAATGTATATTTACATGAGGAGCAGGACCTCTCTATGGGGGCCGCCATGTTTTTACAATAGTAAAAGTGGACGTACTAAACATTTTTTGAGTTTTGATGACAACTGGACTCTGGACCATAGGTTCTCCTGCATGCTCAGATAGGTGAGGGTGTGTTGGTGGATATAACATGCAAATTCCCCTCTAGAGGTCACCAAATCTTACACACTGCACCTTTAAGTTTCGGGGTAAGCTATTAAATGAAAGTGAATTCATTCTCAACAGAGTGACTGCACAAACCTGTTTGTGTTGTGAGAGTATGCGTGTGTGTGTGTGTGTGTGTGTGTGTGTGTGTGTGTGTGTGTGTGTGTGTGTGTGTGTGTGTGTGTGTGTGTGTGTGTGTGTGTGTGTGTGTAAGCCTCACACTTCATATTTTGTCTTGTGACATATTTCACATAGTGCACAAACACATGGATGGTTCATTACGTCATAATGTGCGCGGGCAAGTAAAACAAGGAGATGCATACATGTATTTAATAACACAGTCAGGCCACTAGGATCATATGACAATGCTGATGAGCCGCAGGCAGAGTGGTGGAGGAGGGTGAACTTAGTATTAACTGGACTCCATACTTGAGCTGGGCTCGGTGTTGTGACGTGCACACACTTGCACACACTCATTGGTCAAACTTTGTTCGAGTAAATGTTGAGTTGTAGCAAAATACAGCAAACTTAATGACTCTCCATACATAGTAGCCTGGATGCCTTTGGTCACTGGGCCAGTGACTGGTCTTGTCTTTTTTTTTTTAACCATAAAATATTAAAAACAAAAATTGTTAAGAAATAGCAGTCTTGCCATCATAATAAGTGACTGAGTTGCTCTTATAAAACAGAAAATGCTGCTCTGGCCATCCCATAATGCCACAAGAAGCACAGGAGTGGGCCGTGAGCTACTATAAAGCTCAGTATGATTCTTATCCACCCCAGCTGTGGTTCACTTGCTTCCCAGCCAAACTTGTTTGGAGAATATCACCATCAACAATAGTTATTGTAAATTCCTGTGAGCATTTCAAAGTAAAAGTCTTAGGTCCATTTAAAAAAATTGTCCGTTTCATTATGTAAACAATAATGAGTGACGTATATTGGGGATTATTGTTCCCACACATTCTTGCCCTCTGCTGCTGATGAATGGGACGGTAACAAAATTACATTTAGCCTCTCTAAAGGTGCAGTGTGTAAGATTTGGTGACCTCTAGAGGTGAAGTTACATGTTGAATCCATCACCTCACACTCACCCTTCTGAACATGCAGGAGAACCTATGGTAGACTTCAGTTGTCATTAAAATTCAAATAATGTTTTGTACGTCCACTTTTACTACTGTAAAAACATGGCGCCCCCCACCCTAGTGAGGACCCCCTCCTCATGTAAATATACATTAACGGGCTCATTTAAGGGTAATGGGAAGAAGGGAAAAAAACATTTAGGTGATTATAAATTCATGACAAATGACAGTACGTCATTGTTTTGTAATATTTTTTAGAAGTGACAAAAATCACACAAATGTACACACTGCACCTTTAAGTGACTTTTAACTGTGCCTGCCCGTGCACGGGTGAGGGGGAGTCTCTCAGGTGCTGAGACACAAATGAACATATTATAATACAAGTCAAGCAGAGTTCAGTGCTCACCTGAAGTAGTCACAGGAAGCAGCCAGCAGTATCCGGTGGGCTTGGATGGGTCGACCCTCCACCTGCAGCACCACGTCGAACAGGATGCCGCCCTGCCTGAGGGCCATGAGGCCGTCCAGCAGGCTGCGGAAGTGGGCTGTACTCCTGAAGGTCTGTCGGCCCCGGCGGCCCGAGGAAGCAGCGCGTCCTCCCATTGGACTCAGCTCTCCATCCCTGGTGTTCAGACGACACTTGTGTTCTGGCTTCATCGCTCGTCGTCTATCCGTGTGCTGCCGGAACCATCATACGACTCCTTCACATTCTTCTGCGATGACGCCACCGGCGCAGCTATTGTCACAGGTAACGTGGGAACAGGCTGGGCAAGCTAGCGCCTCGAGCTGGGTGGTAACGCTTCCGTCAAACGTCAATGTACCCAAGGAGACGGCTTACTCCAAGTCCTGTAAACTGTTAACACCACGGATAAACACATAAACCAGTCAAACAAATATTGAGACCACACAGCGGCGCACGCGCGCACCGCGGTTGACTCACTATTTGCCGCCAAACACGCCGTAAACCCAACTTTAAACGGGGAGGAGAGGAGCGAGTTGCTAGCATGCTAACAGCTGATAGCATGCTAACCGATGGAGCGCTATAAAAAACATCGAGCTACACTCGTCTAACCCCGACCCTGAACGACTGCACGGATGTGTGCTCGCTTTTTCCAGGACACGAGCCGCTCAACTGAAGCTGCCTTTCGCAATGACACTGATCCGTCGTTATGCCAACAGCTTAGTCTGCTGAATTATTTTTGACACATCAAAACAAGTCTGTTTACTTTTTGGAGTCAAGCGATGATCTCAGCTCCAATAGGTCCACACCCGCCCGAACACCCGCCCAGTCTCCAAGAACGAGCCAGTGAGAGGCCGCTTCACACTGCAGATGAAAATGTGACTTCTTTTCCTTTTTTTTTTAATTTGGCTCCTTTAATCAATAACATGATATAAAGAGCCTTTATACAGTGTAAAACTCATCAGACTGGAGGGAGTAAGAGCACTTTTTTCAATGTTGTTCCCATTTGTATAGTTTTTTATTTTATTTGTGCCTTATCATGTCTTCACAGTATATTAGATTGGATTAGATTAGATATACCTTTATTTTTCCCACAGTGGGGACATTTCAGTAGGTACAGCAGCAGTACAGACATGAAGAATACAAACAGACATCCAACACATATACATAGTAAAACAAGATAGTAAACAAAGGTAGTAGTATAAAAACTTTTTTTTTTAAATACACGGTATAGACAAGTAATGTACAACTGTACACGGTACAGAGGAGAGGGATCTGATCCTTCTCATGAAGCAGGTGAGATACTTCCTGCCTGAATGCTATGGTTAAGTGACTTTATTGTATGTGCACGATTGTACGTGACTTGAGTCCAGCTAAGTTAAACTAAATAAATCAGAGGTACTGATCATGCAGCCTGACAGCAGTGGGCAAGAGGGAGCAGCAGAATGGCTCCTTCACACAGCGCGGGTGGATCAGTCTGTCACTCAAGGTGCTGTCAGAGTCAGCATGTCCTGCTGCACATACTATTTTGGCACATGCTGCACAACCTCTCTCGTTATTTTTCATGTATACTTATTGATACCAGTTATTCTTTGAATCTCATCTTAATTGTAAATAGTTGTTGGTCAATTGTAAATATTCACAGTTCCAATCGAACATTCCTTTCTTTAGTTCTTGTATTTATGTTTATATCAACAAAAGTGTTTTTGCCATTATATTTTACAATTTTGTATTTTGTAAATTTCTATTTTATATCTCACGTGGTCATTTACTTCACAATAAAGTGCTGATCTGATTGTGAATCAGTCTTTTTGTGCAAGAGCAGAGTCATGTAGACACAAAGCAAGTAAACCAGTTCAGTATGTTGTGAGTGAGTGAATACAAAGTAGCACGGCTTTTGTTCTGACAGTGTGACTCTTTCTGTCAAACACAAGAGGATGCTGTTTCCTAATCAGTTGACTGTGAGGACATTTTCACAGGTTTATTTTGTCAAGCATTACTTGAAATAGTATTTGGAATTTACAGTAAACCAGCACCAGAGCTCAGTGGAGGTCCCCACTACATACTGAATATGTTGGAGTGATTGAAACGCTCTTTGCTGTTGTTTCAAAATGCCACACAACAAGAAACATGTCAAATTGTTTATATTAAAATCCAACATTTCCATAACACAATGAAGTCCAATCATGGTCTAATGAGAAGCTTACATTTTAACGAGACGTGTTTAGACATATCATAAGAGTTCATATCATTTGCCCCTTTATCATTATCTTTATTATTCATGCAATATTTCATTCTCCACGCTTGTCGCCCACTCAACTCATCATCTGGTCTCCTCAGTGTTTGCTCTCCATCTCAGGAGGTGATGTGTTCCAGATGGATCGTACACGAGATGTTTAATAACTGCATGAGCTGCAAGATAGTGGATTCGCTCATCCTAGACCATCATGATGCTGTTTGTTCATTATCACACACAACCACAGCCTCCGTGTTTCCTGGGTCTTACAGTTCCATTTATCTTTTTTTCCAGTTGCATATATCACTTCCAGACATGAGGGAGATATTAGTTTCTTCCTCTTACACAAACACAGCTGGAAAGATACATCACTTGATTTATTCTCTTGTCTGATTTGTCAGTGAGCCGAGCACAGGGAGGAAGGGTGGGTGGGTGGGTGGGTGGGGGTCTGCCTTGGTTTTAAGACTGCTCTGAAGCAGAGCTGTTCTTCTTTAGCAGGACAATCATTACATTTAGATTGTCCACACCACACACGCAACATCTGGCTGAACGTCTCCATGCGGCCACTGACGGATATATGTTGTCACTTCCTCTACCGTACATACAGTGGCTTCTCCCATTGTATCACGCTGAATAATCTGTGGGGGGATACATTGTTTGTACTTTTTGACAAGATAGAATTTCACTGTTGAAAATATGGCCAGTTTCATTATGCAAACAATAATGAGTGACATTGTATCTTGGGGATTATTGTGCTCATACATTCTTGCCCTCTGCTGCTGATGAATGGGACGACAACAAAATTACATTTAGCCCCTTTAAAGGTGCAGTGTGTACAATTTGATGACCCCTAGAGGTGAAGTTGCATGTTGTATCCATCACCTCACCCTTACTTCTCTGAACATGCAGGAGAACCTGTGGTAGACTCCAGTTGTCATTAAAACAAAAAAGATGTTTAGTATTTCCACTTTTCCAACTGTACAAACATGGCAGCCACGAAAGGACCCACTCTTCCTGTAAATATACATGAATGGGGTCATTTAAGGGTAAAGGAAAAAATAATACAATTACATCATTGTAGATTATGGAAAATGTTAGTATGTCATTGTTTTGTGATATTTTAATAAATGTTAAAAAACAAGTTACATTTGTGACTTAAGGACATTCAGTAAAATGGTGAACAGATTGTCTTCAGGCTTTGGTCATATAATTCTGGTAACTGTTTGACCACTGACTGAAACCAGGAGCATTTATTTATTTGTTTGAAAGTCATGAGCTTGTTAATGATTACACAGTGTGAGATGCCGAGGGAACTCATTTACATTTCCACAGGCATATAATTGGTTATATAGATGTGTTCATAAGTGTGAAATCGCCTTCCATCTGCTCACTAGAATGAGCCCTTTATATGTTCACTATGCGTTGGACATGGATCCTCTGCGGAGGCGGCCATGTTGCATCTCCACGTGTTTACGGAAAAAACTAACTTCACACTTTTTGAATGTGACGATAGCTGAAAACTAGGGCCGGTTCTTCTACATGCTTTGAACGGCAGGATGAGGTGAAGAGTATTCAGCTACGACATGCAACATTACCACTAGATGTCACTAAATCCTTCAATGGGAATAACCACGCAGCTACTCCCATCCTGTATTTTGTAATTGTCCATACACTCACAGTATAAAGAGAATGTTACAGTGACAACATTCATCACCCACAAATATGTATTGTTGTTTATGACTCTTCTAACAGCGATAATAAAAGTACCTGTGGTTATTTTGACAGAAAGAAAAATAATGATTACTGACTTCTAGTAAAAGCTCATTTGCTTTAATTTCAAAGCAGCAGTGAATCTCACAAAGCCATGTGCAGGTCACATTCTAATGTTCAATATGAATTCATAATGATTTTGACACATCTCCCACTAATGAAGGTGATATAATCACAGGTACAATAACTTGAGTGGTTGACAGGAAGTGGGTTGGCGTCCTTGTTATGATTTTATGTGTCAGTGTGTTTCAAAATATTTCAGTGTGAACGACTGAAAGTGTGATATTTTATGTTTTTTTCCCATGAACCTCTGGAGATCACTGAAAGCCTGGTTTTGCTCTTAGTGAGACATTCCAGGACATTAGCATCCGCCTGTCTCCTCCCATCAGGAGAGAGGCGGCGCAGCGGCGCACAGGGACAACTGAGGGAAACAAGTGAAAACAAAGTGGGCTGCATTTACAGGATGAACCGTCGGCCTGGGGATTGGACGGCGACATGAAACAGCGAGTGACCTTGAGCCTCTTACAATCCTCCGCCGCAGCAATTGAAACATTCTCACAAACTCCATTAGGATAATTAGTGTAGGAGGCTATCCGCCGGTGCCGTCCCCGGAGCTGCGGTGGTGAGGAGTGTGTTAGAGTGTGTGCTGAGGGCACGATGGGCTCTAACAAGGAGTAATGCAGTGCGGCCTGTTGCTGGAAACACGGCGAAGGCAGCGGCCGCGCTCCGCGGCGTCGCGTGGCTCCTGTTTCCGTGATCTGATCAGAGGAGGGAACCTGGCGGAACACAGGACAATGGACCGCTGATTAGTTTGGGCCAGCCGAGCTCCAGCGGTGCCATTCATTGTTCTCCTGGTTTCCATGCCAACTGTGCCACAGGAGATGTGACTGCAAAGCGGCAGGCTAAAAAGTAGAAAAACTATAAGTGGCTGTCGTGGATGTGTGAGAGTTGTAATCGGAGCAGCCTGTGATTCACGAGTCGTGTAGACGTGTTGACGAGTGACGGAGGTGCAGCCCTGACAGGTGCTGTTTGGCAACGGTTGCTGGATGATGGTGATGATGATGATGATGAGGCGAGCAATCAGTTTCCCTCTGCACCACGTTCCACGCTGCTGTTTGACAGAGGCTGTCAACTTCCCCAAGATGGCCGACCCTGGGTGCTGCATGACTGAAAACCATGAGCAGCAGGAGGTCGTTCACACTGCCGCTAGAATCGGACAAGATGTGTTTGTTTGGTGGAGTGTGGAGGCAAATTGTTTTGCTTCATGTTTTATGTAAAACTGTTGTTTCTCTGTAAACATGGTGCCTGCTGCTGCTGCTGGCCTGTCTCTTCCCTCCTGGACGCAGTGACTGCCAGGGCCAGTGTGCGGCCTGCAGTCTGCTTCTGCAGCAGCAGCAGCAGCAGCAGCAGCAGCAGCAGCAGCTGCAGCAAGCCTTCAGCGCCATGGTGAGTGTTTGTGCATGTGTGTGTGTGTGTGTGTGTCTGTGTGTGTGTGTGTGTCACCACTGAGTCGTCGCGACTCACTGCTGATAAAACATTGTCAAACTTGAGAAGAGCATCTACCTATTTGTGTCGAGCACAGTGTGTCAGTGCTGCGTTCACCTCTTGTATTTGACTTTTAGACTTTATTTAGAGCAGTGGTCTACGGTCCAAAGAATTAACTCAATCTGTGCTCCCCCCCCTCCCCCCCACGAGGAAATCTAATTGATGGTGGAAAAGACTAGATAAACCTCATCACAATAAAAATAGACATTTATAGATTTTGGTTAAATCCGCGTCAGCATTTTTACAGTGTTTGTAATTGACCTCATTCAGACTTACATGTGATGCTCTGTGCCACGTGAAGTGAATCCGATTGTATAATCTCGTGTGGGTTAAGGTGAGTAGACGGCGCTGTGCTTATGCTCATTTACATAATCACATGATTTTGGTGTTCACGTAAACATAGAAGTAGGTCAAAATACCTTTTGTCTTTTTGTTTGTGGGAGTTCACCGTAAATGAAACGAGTACGTCCGACGGCTCAGGGAAAACTAAAAAAGAAAAAAAAACAATATGATTCGTGTTTCCCCTGTAAAGCAAGTATTTCACAACAAACACTGATTCAGAACTTTGTGTGAGTAACTCAGCAGGTGGCCTTCAGTTAACAAGACATATTGCTTCTAATGTTTTTCTACTTATTGTTACTCTCATATCGTTTCTATAGTTTTTTTTGGGGGGGGGGGATACTTCCAAATGCATGTCTCTACTTATGTCAAATGCTTCACAAACAGTACGTGATTCTCTGAATTCACACGAAAATCTCAGCACGGCAACTCATGCATCTCATTTCCAAACAGTTTCCCAAAGACACACGAGCGGATGAAAATAGCGCGTGGGCGTCCATGAATATCCGTGGGACGGCTAATTCAGTTGATAATGACGCAGGGAAAGACAGCTGGGACCTTTTTGGAACTTGTAATGGAACTATGTAATTGACTGCCGCTCGGTATCACCGGGCCCGGCTTACATCAGTGACTGACACATTTGATCAGCTCCTCATTGTGTTAGCCGCCGTCCCATTGAGCCACAGATGGAATCCACCGAGCAATTCCATTGTTGTCTCTCCAGACTGAGCCACTGTGTGTGAAGCCGCCGGTGTTTGTTATAATGTCAAGACCTATTGATTTATTCATACAGGGACACACACACACACACGCAAATACACACACACACACACGTGTGTCTGTGTACATGCATCCACAAAAGCATGTATTTGTAATCTCCGTGCCATATTTATGCGCCGTGGCCGTGACTGGGCCTAAAATGTGAATTATGAAAGTCAGCGGTTTTCTTATTTGTACCTTCTTTCGAAATTAGTGAAGCATTCCACATCACACCTCTGCCCAAAGGTCTTCAGCAAATGGATGAACTGGCTTTTTAACTCTTATGAACACACATTATATGTGCGTCCCTCACCGTGCGCTGCCGGGCCCCTCTGCTGCCGCGTGCACGCTAACAGTGGGAAACTCTCCAGCCTGCGCGAGTGGGCTGCTGCAGTCGCACCAGTCCTGTGCACGCTCATCCCTCTCGGCCGCATACCTGAGTCTGAGGTGCTTAGTAGGGATTGTTTGTGGCGTTGCAACAGCAGCCGTAAAGCTTTGCATCAAAGTCTGACACAGTTCCCCATTAGACTGGACTTGGGGGGGTGGGGGCGGGGGGGTTGGGAGGTGGGTGGGGGGGGTGGAGCACACCATGAACTGTGGGAGCCCGGTCGTGACGGAGAAAGCGGGTCGATGAAATCAGTTGTTCAATTTTTTTTTTACTTGTGTAAGGACTCAACCAGTCGGGCGAGAGTCAACAAGTCAGTTTGATATTCATCACGCCGGTGATGAGAAGCAGATGAATTCAGACTCAGAGCCATGGTCCACATTTCCCTTTTAAACTGAGCTGCACCAAACTGTGCGCAGTCACACATTAAGAGTCCCAATGTTTTTTGGGATTTATTTTTTTTTTTTTTTGTCATCTAGATCTAAGAATTATTCCCAGGGACATTTATGAAAATGTCAGAATACTGCCCTTTCTTTCAGGGCTACGGGAATGGGGAAGAGCATGCGAGGACAAACCTGTAGATCTGGATCTGGAAATAGACTTTGTTGCTGCCTGACACGTAGCACGCAGACAGTTCGCAGACAGAGAAACAATTACTGAGGGAAATCATGACCTGAATCCGTGAGGCAACAGTTCTTCACATAGTGACGCTATGAATGAGTCAACGCTGTCACCGGTCAAACAAACCCTGTGCTGTTTATGCTGCGCGCTGACAACATTCTCCTCGCCTGTGTTTCCGTCCGCGGAGCCGGACAAGCAACGCTGTCAAGTGCAGGCGATGTTCTGCCAAAGCCACAGTTAAAGGTGCAATGTGTAGGAAATATTTGACACATCTGGTAGCGCATCCGCATGTTGCAGCTCAGTGCCCCCTCGTGTCATATTTCCTCCAGGAGAATATTTAGTGACTATCTATCACTGAAAATCAAAAGGAAAAAAAAAAACATGGCGGTACAATATGGCAGCCTCCATTCAGAGGACCGTGGACCATTGAGCCGCAGGGAAGACGGCAGAATCTCTATTATTTTCCATTCCATTTTGTTTGATCTAAATCTTAAACACCAGACCTTTAAGGCATAGCTCATTTTGTGTCCAGCCCCTGGACACATAGTAGATGTTGTCTTCAGTTGAACCTTGTTAATGTGTTTTTAAGGGCAACGTCTGCCTCCTTCCTTTCGATTCAGATAAAACTCCACTTTACAGCATTTCCATCACCTTTTTATCCTTGTGTCCTCACCAGTATATAAATTCATGCCTGCATGTGTGTGCTCACTCTTCCCCACACACACACACACTCACATACACACACACACACACACACATACACACACATCTCTCACTCATAAACTCCCTTAGATTGCTCCATTGATCCAACGTGGAGAATCCCCTAACGTGCTCATTTCATTTACGATGTATAATTAATTTCCGTTGATAAATTTGCGGCAGCGCTCCCCCTCGTCTCATCCCTTTGATGTGAGCAGGTTTCCCGATAACAATCCAATTTATCTCGTTTGTGCCCGATTTGAAGAGTAAATGGGATTTGCCTCTTTCCACAAAGTGAAACTTGAATCAAAAGGCTCTGGAATTAAAGACGGAGGAGAAACGGCAGACGTGGAGGAGGCGTAGGTTTCTCAAGTGTTGCAGGTGTGGCCTCATTTTGAACAACTTTTCTCTGTCACCTGAGGAAAGAATATGATATATCACACATGTACATATGATATATATGTTCTTTACTATGCAAGTATCAATATTGTAAGTATCAATATGCAAGTATCAATACCTTTCTGAACTATAGGCTTCATTCTACTATGCCCTTATCTCTGTAATGTCTGTCGGTCCATGTAAATGTTAGTACCATTATATGTCTTCATTATGGACATATGGGGCATGTCTGCAGTGATATGTCCCGAGGACCGATCTAATAAATCTATGTCTCCATACGTCCCCCACCAAGTATGTCCTGAGGTCCGTAGCCAGCAAATTCACTCATTACTGAAAGTGACTTTACAAAACAAACTGTGTGTATATATCAAATCAATCAATATCAATTATAGTACGCCTGTGCGTCATTCCCCTCGAGCTGAAAAGCCAATCAGTTCACAAGAAAATCTATTTTTTTTTTCTGCAAAGGATTGAAACGACCAGCCATCCCTCAAACTGATTTTTTAATTTCTTCCAATTTTGTGCTGCCAGTCATTTCGGAGAAGTCGACGTCAAACGCGTGAAATGATGGACGTCTCATATCGGCACGCAACGTTTCCACCTGCTGAACAACAGCGTGAACGGGTCCCATTAACCTCCACGACACATTTGTCCCCCAGGTCCAAAGATTCTTCTCACAGCTTGGACTCGTGATGGAGAAAGTAGAAAGTCTGAGTGAAGAGCAGAACTCCTCTGCTGACTGTTGATGTGATGCATGTCGTCTGATCTTCAGCGGCAGTTTGTAATGCAGACGTGTTGTTAGGTGTAATGATGATAACACACCAGGACTGTGACTCATTTCACCCAGATGAGACTCGGTGATTGTACATGAGCCTGAAAGATGAACGTGCTGCCAGCAGTATAATCGTTATCTATAATGTGAATATCAATCCGTCCATCCATCCATCAATTCATTTATCCATCCATCCATCCATCAATTCATCTATCCATCCATCAGTTCATTTATCCATCCATCAATTCATTTATCCATTCATCCATCCATCCATCAATTCATTTATCCATCCATCCATCCATCAATTCATCTATCCATCCATCAATTCATTTATATCCATCCATCCATCAATTCATTTATCCATCCATCCATCCATCAATTCATCTATCCATCCATCAATTCATTTATCCATCCATCCATCCATCAATTCATCTATCCATTCATCCATCCATCAATTCATCTATCCATCCATCCATCCATCAATTCATCTATCATCCATCAATTCATCTATCCATTCATCCATCCATCAATTCATCTATCCATCCATCAATTCATTTATCCATTCATCCATCCATCAATTCATCTATCCATCCATCAATTCATCTATCCATTCATCCATTCATCAATTCATCTATCCATTCATCCATCCATCAATTCATCCATCCATCCATCAATTCATCTATCATCCATCCATCAATTCATCTATCCATTCATCCATCCATCAATTCATCTATCAATTCATCTGTCCATTCATCCATCCATCCATCCATCAATTCATCTATCCATCCATCAATTCATCTATCCATTCATCCATCCATCAATTCATCTATCCATCCATCCATCCATCCATCAATTCATCTATCCATCCATCAATTCATCCATCCATTCATCCATCCATCAATTCATCTATCCATCCATCAATTCATTTATCCATTCATCCATCCATCAATTCATCTATCCATTCATCCATCCATCAATTCATCTATCCATCCATCCATCCATCCATCAATTCATCTATCCATCCATCCATCCATCCATCCATCAATTCATCCATCCATCCATCCATCCATCCATAAACGTGGTGGTGTAGTGTGACAGCCTCCACGGAGAGGACCCGCTCCTGACCTGAATGCAAATGGCTCCTTCTAGAGCAGGGCTGTCAAACAGTGCGGGGGTCCTGTGGGTCAAACCCGACCCGCCAGAGGGTCCGGTCTGTCTCGCTAGATTACAGCCAAACAGAGATAAATGACAGCGAAGACACTGACTGCAATTTGTTGATTAAAAGTGAAAGTCATAGCAAGCAAATCGCCAACATTCTCAGAGTGTACTAACATTCTTCTTTGCACTTAAAGGTGCAGTGTGTGAGATTTGGTGACATCTAGAGGTGAAATTGCATCTCGCATCCATGACCTCACCCTTCTGAGCGTGTACGAGAACCTGTGGTCGACTTCAGTTGTCATTAAAACTCAAGAGATGTTTAGTAAGTCCACTCTGGGCCACTGTTAAAAAAAACAAACAAAAAACATGGCGGCCCCCGTAGAGAGGACCCGCTCCTCATATAGATATACATCAATGGGCTCATTTAAGGGCAATGAAAAAATTTCGGTGATTACACATTCATGAAAATGTCAGTATGTAGTTTTGTAATGTATTTTTTAGAAGTGGCAAAAATCATACACACTGCACCTTTAAACAAAAAGAGAAATGCGTCACGGTCGTCATGCTATGATTTTGCTCGTCCGGCCCACTATATTAAATAGGGGCACGTGTGGCCCCTGAACTAATATGAATCCCCCCCCCCCCCCCCCCCCCCCCCCCCCCCCAAAAAAAACCCCCCCCCCCCCCCCCCCCGTATCCTCGAGAAATCCAAACAACGCTTGAGAGGTTTTGGGAGTCGCACTGATGATGTCATACCTTCTCCCATCTGTGCCCAAACATCTCGGCTAAACCTCACGCACAGGACCTTTAACACATGGCTCTCTCCTGTCTCCGCGCAGGTGTGTTTGTTGGAGTGTGAGGGCCACGTCTCCGCCTCACTCACATGGGAGGAGTGCGAGCGCGCCATCAAAATGTCGCGCCACCCTATGTCTCCCGAAGGGGGCGCCTCGCTCCACAGAACAGGCGGCCAGATGGAGTTGACCTCCTTCCACCCGAGTCCCGACAGCGAAATGCTGCAGTCTGCCGCCGCAGAGCGTTTCCGGGGGGAGCACCGGGACCAGATGGGGCTGGAGCAGCGCGGCCCCCGCCCTGACTCATCGCTGCCGGACTCCTCGGTGGAGGGGGAGGACCTGGAGCTCGGTCCGCCGGACGAGGGGACGACGCTGAGGGGGGAGAGGAACGCGGAGGGCGGCGGCCGGGAGGAGGAGGAGGAGGAGGAGGACGGCGCGGAGGCCGCCGCCGCCGCCCCTTTGTCCAAGCGCTTCGGCGGCTTCCAGAGGGGCCGGCACGGCTACAGGAAGCTGGTGGGCTCGCCCGTCAGGCCCCTGCAAAAGCGCTACGGCGGCTTCATAGGCGTGCGGAAGTCCGCCCGCAAATGGAACAGTCAGAAGCGGGTGAACCAGCTGCTCAGACAGTACCTGGGCCTGAGGAGCAGCCGCAGCGGCCGCTTCAACAACGGCCCCGTGACTCGGGTCTGGAGGCAAAACAAACTGTGACGCGTCGGTGTGGCTCTCACAGAATCCTGGGCCCGGTTACCTCCAGCCCGTCAATCACGTTCCCCAGCAGCTGGCTCCAGTTTGGACTGTGACACCGCCATCACCGCCGCCGCGGCCGCCGCCGTCCTCCTCATCATCATCATCATCATCATCGTCGTCGTCACCTTCAGAGGAAGAAGAGGAACAGTCGTCCCGCTGCGCCCCCCTCTCTCTCCGTGTCTAAGTAACAAGGAATGTTTCCGCTATGATGTTCTTCTTCTTATTGCGCATATTTACATTCCATCCTGTGAAATAAAAGAATTAGAGAAGTGCAATTGAATATATTTTTGTGTGTCGGTTTGACAAAAGGGCCCGGGTGAGATCGGAGAACTGCTTCACTGCAAGGTTTTTCAAAATGTGACCTTTTCGAATCCTGTTTAATGCACTTTCATGCACGTGTGGATGCGACGTTAGTTTGTGGCATTGTTTTGCACTTGTGGTTATGAGAGCTGTGACTGAGGACTTGGACTTTCCCCTTTGAAAATGGCATATTTTACAATCCGTTAACATGATTGGGACTAAGGTTGTAATTTCATGTCAGTGGTAAAAAAAAATGGTCTGAAAGTGGAATCACTGAAGCACAAACCTAATTACTACTATTAGAGTCTAATTTTCTCCATAATGGACACAACACTCGATGAACTTTTTCACTCAGCTCTGCGCTTCCTTTATAAAACAGAGTCTTGTTGCCGCTGGTTCTTTCGCCTTAAATATGACGGTGCCCTCTTAAGTGTTTTCTGCGTTTGGCCTTTTGATGGGGCTCACGATGCGAAGTGACGTGATCCTCATGAGCCGAGCAGCAGCTTCACAGGCCTGTTTTCAGTGCAACACTGACCTCTGGTGTCGGCTCTCGATGACGCCCTGTCAGACCCCCAGTAACCGTGGTGGTCAGTATAATTTTGTGGGGAAAAATTAGAATTCATTTTTTAATTGTGCAACTTGAATGGGAGGGGGAGGGGTAACCTTTTTTTTCCCCCTTTGAGCAGTATAATAATAGATTTAAAAAATGTTGAATAATTTGAACTGAAATTCAAGACCAATTTTACACTAACTAAAAAGCAAAATGCATCGGGGGGGGGGGCTTATTCATACTACATTTAACTGCTAATTACTAAAATAATGAAAGCAAAACAATCTGACTTCCCCTCCACTATACTCATTTGCACACGGTCCCTAACTTCGCCCATCATAGTAATATGAATGAGAGAGCAATAATTCAAAGTGTTGCTCAAGCACAAGTCGGGAATAAATAAAAGAAACTAGTGTCCGTTTAAATTGCTGCGCTTGTCACTTCCAGGGTCACTGGCAGTTCACTGCAGTGCAGGACAGGATGTGTTTGCCCAAGAGACAACCTTCATCTTCATGTGCTGCTTAGCAACAGGGGGTGAAGTGCATGTCAGCTCTGGTCCTCATTATTAAAGGGGGGGGGCAGGGGGGGTTGAAAAATCTGGTCAGTGTTCTGACGTGAAGATGTTATTCCCCCACAAACTGGTCACATCCATTCTTTTGCATCTCAATAGTGTTTACTAGTGTTATGTACTAATGTTTGCATATGAGTGTGTGTGTGTGTGTGTGTAGAGGGGCTGTGTGTGAACGTGTGAGTGTGCACGTGCACGTGTGTGCTGGCTCTCCTCACAGAAAAGAACAGTGACTTTGTGAATACAGTGTACATTTCAGATCACATTTATAACATTAACCATTGTCTTCATACAAAATGTGTATAGAGAAAATTACAACAATAAAATAGTTTGCTATTTCTTTTGTGGACTGTCATGCAGAAGAAAAAACATAGTTTCAAATTCTCAGTGCTTTTTAATGTGTTTGACAATATATTTCCTATCTATTTTCTTTTATTGCTATTACAAACTCATCCTCCTAACGCGAGAGTCCCGTGGCTCCATGGCTCCGTCGCTTCACGGGGTGAAACCTCACAACACTGGTCATGTGCCGACAACACGGGCAGGAAGGAAATCCATTTCGTGGAAGGAGCTTGGTTGAGTCGAACCAAATGTAGCTTATTCCTGTGAGTGTGTGTGTATATATATATATATATGTATATATATGTATTCATATCAACAAAGTGCCAAAAAACATGTAAAGTCCAAAAAAATAACGAGACAGTTAAAAAAAAAAAAAGGTATAAAATACTCGTATGTAACTCAAAGCATTACAATATCATGTACAGCATAGATCACTGTGTAACCACTGGAAGAGTAGGAGCAGAGGAAACAGCCAAGTAGCGGTATAACAACGTGGAGCATCAGGGGGCGGGGGCTTGGGGGCGGGGGGCTGGGGATGAGGGGTGGGTTGGGGGGGGGGGGTAGTAAGATGACCTTTGGATCAAATATGGTACGCGTAGCACATCACATGGTGAAAGTCAGTCAACAGTTAGCACCATCGCAGACTTTTCACTTCTCAGGATCAAAGTTACAAAGATACATAAAAGTCCATTTGCATTCTTATAGGAAATAAACAGACTGAAAGTTTGAGAAGAAAAAAAAAATCATATCAACATAACGAAAGAAGGGTTGTTTTTCTTGACGGCTCTCGGGCCCTGATTTATATTCTGTTTTGGATCAAAGTCTCTCTCTCACTCATCCGTCCACCCACCGCTCTCTCTCTCTCTCTCTCTCTCTCTCGCTCTCTCTCTCTCTCTCTCTCTCTCTCT